>JAZHYW010030645.1:0-98479 GCA_037355805.1 Ixodes ricinus | reverse complement strand
GCGGCTGTCGCTTGCGCCTTGACCGTCTGGGCAACACCAGGTCTGCCAGCTCCGTTTCGGACCTCTCAGGGGAATTGCCGGCGCTGTCCTCCGCTACAGGCTGCGTAGGTAAGACAGGTTTCGCTGCTGGATCCGCTTCTGATCTGTCACTGGAGCTGCCGGCACTGTCCTCCGCTGTTCTCCGCCTCGCCAGCTTGTCATCCTCCGTTGGGCCGTCGGTCTGTTGCGCGTGGCTGGCCTCTAGCTGCGTTTCGCAGCGTCTCCTCAGCGTCTCGCTGTCGCAGCTGGTCCACGTGCCGCCGCTGTTGTCCATCTGGCGTGTTCAGCGTGACCATCCGCCTCCCTTGCGTGGATGTTACAGTTCCCGGTAGCCACCTTGGACCCCGCTGATACTGGCGTGACCAGACGTGCGTTCCCGGAGCAAGTAGCGGTGATTTGGTGATTGAGGACGATGGGAGAACCACGGCGTGCTCTGGCTCTCGATCGCTTGGGAAGAAGCTGGTTAGTCTCGTCCTCGGTTGATAGCCCAGCAACAACTCAGCCGGCGATTTGCCGTCTTTGACAGGAGTGCACCGGTAACGAAATAAAAACTTGGCAATCCGGTTTTGTAGAGTGTCGTCTTTGTTTTTCTTTAGGCCTTCTTTAAGAGTGCGAACAGCCCGCTCGGCTAACCCATTGGACTGCGGGTGATATGGTGCGGTTGTCAGATGACACACGTGGTTTTCTTTCAAAAATCGTGCCATCGCCGCGCTTGAAAACTGCGGGCCATTGTCCGATACCAGTGTTTCAGGGAGGCCGAAACGAGCGAAGATTCCTCTAAGGACATCAATGGTTGTGTCCGCTGTTGCCGTCTTCATTGGGACAGCCTCAATCCATTTGGTGTCCGAATCAACCAGGACAAAAACCATGTGACCGTCCACAGGACCGGCAAAATCCATGTGCAGGCGGCACCAGCGTTTGTTAGTTTCTGGCCACTTCGATGGAGCCTGAGCCGCGGGCATCGGCCAACACTGCACGCACTGCGGGCAGTTTTTTGCAAGTCTCTCAATTTCTTGGTCTAAGCCCGGGTACCAAAACACTGTCCGGGCGAGACTCTTCATTGCCGAGATCCCGGGATGGGTATCGTGTAGCTCCTTCAGCATGCACGCTCTCGCAGTTTCCGGGAGAATCACTCGATGACCCCAGTAGATCAGATCGTGGCACACCGTGAGTTCATTCCTTCGGACAAAGTACGGCTGGAAAGACTGCTGCTTCGTGCGCAAATGTGGTGGCCACCCGCCTTGAACCCATCTCTTTACTTGCCGGAGAATCTTGTCCTCGGTGGTCAGGGCCGCCAACTGCTGTGCAGACAGAGTTCGGTCATCTAAGTGCTGACTGTACAACACGTACTCCATAAGCTCGCTACTGCTGCCATCCCCTTGTTCCGGCAAAGGCAAGCGACTAAGGGCGTCGGCATTACCATTCTGCTGCCCTTTCCGGTACTCGATGTCGTACTGGTACGCTGAGAGAAGCAATGCCCACCGCTGAATTCTGGCCGCCGCCATTTGGGGAATCGGCCGCTCCGGATGAAACAGTGCCGTTAGTGGCTTGTGATCGGTCACCAGCGTGAAGCGGTTTCCGAAGAGATAATCCCGAAACTTTAAAACTCCAAAGACCAAGGCCAGCGCCTCCTTTTCGAGTTGAGAATAATTGCGTTCCGCTGATGTCAGTGTCCTTGAACGGAACGCAATCGGGAAATCCCTTCCGTTTATGCGATGTGACAGCACCGCACCGAGTCCGTCCGGTGATGCATCACATTCCAGCCGCAACTGCTTCCGGGGGTCGTAATGGACCAGAAAATTTGCGTCAGCCATAGAGTGCTTCGCCTTTTGAAAGGCCGTCTCTTGGTCTTGACCCCACCGCCATGGTGCACCTTTTGCCAACAGCCGATATAACGGAGCCAAGGTCGTTGCCAGATTGGGTAAAAATTTGGCATAATACGTGACTAACCCCAGGAAGGATTTCAGCTGGCTTACCGATGTCGGTCTCGGCGCTGCTGTCACTGCCTCGAGGTTGTCTCGCTGAGGGTGCAGACCCATGGCGTCAATCTTGTGTCCCAAAAACGACACTTGTTTCTCTCGGAACTTGCATTTGGCTTGGTTCAACTTAAGGCCGCTGTCCCGTAGCCGCTGAAGCACCTGCCGGAGTGTCGATGTATCGTTCTCTTTTTCTGCGACGATGATGTCGTCCAGATATACTTTAACACGTGGAAGGCCGTGCAGAAGTGACTCGATGCGGCGTTGAAACAGGGCTGGGGCGGACGCGATGCCGAAAGCCAAACGGTTGTAGCGGTACAAGCCTTGGTGCGTGTTTAACACGGCCATCTTACGAGCCTCCTCGTCGAGGGGAAGCTGATTGTACGCATTGCGTAAATCGAGCGTGCTGAATACCTCTCCTCCGTACAGTGATGCAAAAATGTCGTCAATTTTCGGCAGCGGATACTGCTCCAGGTGTGTAGCAGGGTTGACCGTTAGCTTGAAATCGCCGCACAGCCTTATATCACCGTTCTTCTTCGCCACCGGCACAACTGGTGTAGCCCACTCCGAAATACGGATCGGGGAGAGCACCCCATCTGCCACTAGACGGTTGATTTCCGCCGTCACTTTTTCACGAAGTGCGTATGGCACCGGACGCGCCTTGCAGAAGCGGGGAGAGCACCTTCCTTCTTATATAGCTTCACGGGTGGGCCTTCACAGCAGCCCAACTTCTTTTCGAAGACGTCAGCAAATTCCTCCAGCATTCTCTGCACCGGGGCGTCTCCGCGCAGCACGTTCACATGAAAGGGCATTTCCACTTTTAGCAGCGACGCACCAACGTCTTGGAACGCTTGAATCGTGTTTCGGCCACACAGTAAGGGTCCTTCGCAATCTACAACGACCAGAACGCTCCTCACCAGTGCTTGCCCATGCTGGACCCTCATGGAAATTCTACCGAGCACCGGCAGAGGCCCCAGGAAGCACGACAAGCGAAGGGGAGTCTTTTCCAACGCAGGCCACCACTTGCGATGTCTCTTGAAAACGCTCTTGGGTATCACGCTCACTGGTGATCCCGTATCCACAAGCATTCGCAGCTTCCGGTCTTCCCACAGTAAGTCTTGTTCGATCGGTCGCACGATGTCTCGGTTAGACGAACTGTGAGCGACCAGGGCGTGGAGCATCTCTTCCTCGCCGTCTTCGTCGTTATCTGAATCTTTCAGCGCGTACGCTCCTTGCCGAGTAGCGCAACCCGACGAACATACCCTGGCCAAGTGCCCCTTCTTGCCACACTTGTGACACACAGAGTTGCGGTGTCGGCACTCGTCCGCTGCGTGATGTGCGTCGCATCTCCAACACAACGTGCGTGGACTGACTTTGCTGGTGCTGGTACCTTGTCTGCTAGGACGCCGATTGCCCCGTCGACTTTGAACGAAATGCACACCGCCAGCTCCGTCCCCGGAATCAGTCTTCCGCATTGCCCGGGCGTTCTCGGCGGCTGTCTCCGATGACATTGCAAATTCTTCCGCCTCTTCCAGGTTCAATTTCTTACGTGTGAGTAAGAAACGTCGTGCCTCGTCATCGCGCATGCCACAAACGATTCTGTCCCGCAGCATACGGTCCAGGGTCCCGCCAAAATTGCAATTTTTGGCGAGACGCCGCAGGTCAGCTACGAAGTCTTGAACCTTCTCTCCTTCTTTTTGGTTGCGCGAAAAGAACGCGTAGCTGGCAGCAATCTCGTTCGCTTGGGGATCGTAGTGCTCTTCAAGGTAGCTCACGACGCCCTCGTAGGTCAGGCTATTGACGCACGTCGTCTGGCAGCGCCCTTGCAGAATTCGGACGACGTTGTCGCTGAGAGACGATACCAGAAGGGCTCGACGCTTCGCCGCATCCGTAACACCGTGGCCTTCAAAGTAGGCCTCCAGGCGAATTCGGTACGTGCTCCAGCTGCTCTTCGTTTCGTCGAACTCGGGCGGGCGTGACCCCATCCTTGCTTTCTTCTCACCTTAGCGTGATGTTCCGTCGCGGAAGAAGCCCATACACTCTAAGAAAAAAGTTGGCCTCAAGGGACTAACGGCAGCATTTGGTCTTCTGAACTCCCCGTTGCTCCCCGAAAGGACCATCTGGTTCAAGCTAGGTACCGTGCGCAAAAGCTGGGGACTATCTGCGATCGACTGGGACTAACCGATAAGCGTGCGCGAGCAAAAGCATCCATTAGTCCCCTCAGATCGAGTGCATCTGTATCGTTTAGTCCCCGAAGGCAAACGGAATGTTCGCCATCAGGACGGATGCTATTTCGCTTGTCTTGGGATCGGCGAGATTCAGCCCAGCACGGCTGAAAGTGTTGACAAAACTCGGACGAAACTGGCGAATTTGTTTAATGTGCCACGAATGTTAAGACATTACATGGTAGAGCTTCACGCGTTGTGTGAATGCGAGTTAACGAATGTGTTGACTCGACTTCACCCAACTATCTCGTCAAAAATGATCTGTTGACATTTCACAAGCCCCGTTCACGTAATTTACCTTCGCGCAAAAAATTAGCATTTATCCGAACGCAACACTTCCAAATACTAACTTTTTTCTTCTCTTAAATGAGACTTAACAGTTTGTAGAAGCCGCGCTTTCAACACCGAAGTCTCGCAGTCAGAATAAATGGTCACTTCAATCGCTAAAACAGAGTTATTGAGAACAAGTTGAGCCTCGTCTCTGCGTCTCCCCGTGACCAACCTTTCTGGGTAGTCCAATGTCGAACTCAAAATCCCCAACGACACACTTGATGCACGGCACGTTCCACTCAAAAAGCACATTCAGGGGCAGTATCCAGACGCCTTCACGCCACCGTCGTCGCTGTTTCAGATAACATTCCAGGTGAACAACGAAGAACGAACCGCGTCCGCAACGTCACACATGGCAACACCCTACTAATACAAAACAAATGCGAACTAAAAAATAAAATAAAAAAGCCACCCGAGAAAGCTGAAAATGCTTAAGGCCGACGTACAACCTCGGTTTTCTGCAGGGAAGATAATCCTATTAGCGCTCCCTCTCCTAATCTGCGAGGGGAGCCAAGTTGGGGCAAGGTGAAAAGTGTAGAGGATAGAGGAAAGGAGGGGGCGGGCAAAGAGTACATGGAAAGCACGAAGTGTACGTCGGCTTTTAAGAGAAAGAGAGAGAGAGAGATAAAATAAAAAAATAAAACGTGTTTGCTTGTACGTCACTCGACTGGCGTGTTCAAAGTGGCGACCTTCTCCCCGTCCTTGGAGCTCTTCTGTGTGGCTGTGTCCGTGTGTAGTGGGAGGGGAAAAGAGATCTTCTTACTGCGCACTCTTTCGCTTCCCCAAACCCCTACCCGCATTCTTTCTTCTGCTCACGAGGGGGGGTGGGCGTTGGTTGGGCAGATGGGGTCCGTGGGGAAAATGGGAGGGGCCTTTGTTTGAAAAGAACCTGTTTTTAGTAAGTTCAAAGTCGAAATACAGCTTTCGTCGGAGGCTGGTCGCCTTGTGTCGTCTCCGGTCATGGCAGGGATCGGTTTGGATTCGCGGTGCTGAAGCACTGCACTTGATCTGTTCTGAAGTTACAAGTCAAGGGAACTAGATTAAGGTATGTCGAAGTACTTCTGTTTATGGTGCATTCATGTAAGGCTTCAGAAAGTGTTTTATTTTTGAGCGCGTTCTCTAGCTTGCAAAGCGCACGCCATGCTCTATTCTTTTTGGCACCATGGTTGCTGATTTTGTTACTGCAGCACAGAGACCTCATATTCAATCGTATCGAGCGAAACGACAGTTCCACCGATGGCTTTTTTTGTGTGTGTTGCAGGCCCTGGCAGGATTGCTTGAAAATAAAGGCCTGTCCTCACATGCCGCGTGAGCCCCATACTCTAAACCTAGCGCTGGAAAAGCCTTCGGGGTCCACTCAGTTCATCCTAAGATCACTCCATCCCAGGACACTTCATCCCAGACACTGCATGCCAAAGGTGTTTCATCCCAAGACGTTTCATCCCAAGATGTTTCATCCCACGAACATTGCATCCCAGGATCATTTCGTATTTTTTGAGTGGCTCTGCTACACTTCATCCCCGGATGCGTCATCCCAGGATCTGTTCATCCCGGTCACATCGTACCAAAAGTCATTTCGTCCCGAGATCTTTCTTCCCAAGACGTTCCATGCCAATGACATGAAATACCAAGGCATTTCATACCAGAATAATTTGGGGCACCCACGAGTTGCTGAGCTCGAGCAAGAAGAAATCTTAGACTATTCTTGGCGCAACCATCGAAGTCATGTTCATGTAAGATAGGTCACGCATTTCGCCGGCTGCAGCACTTAAATGAACATCATTTTGGGTGTGCACAGCAGTGCCCACAGACAACTCGATACTAGACTTCAGCGAAAGTAGGCCCATTCCACTTAGAGCCTTTTCTTTTCTGTGGCCTTCTTCTCTCATTCATTCACTTACTTCGATCCCTATTTGCAGTGCTGCTGTAATGGTCGGAATTTATTTCTTATGAAAGCTGCAAGTACCGCAGCAAACCGCAATACTGAGAGGATCGATGTCACTATGAAAACGGCCGAAAGGTATCATTCCGAGACAACCTTTCACCAGAATTATGAAAATTCCGTCATGTTGCATTTTACAATAATCCACCCATAAGAGCAAAACCTTAACAAGAGGCCAAAATTCAAGCCAGTACTTGCTCTTCTAAGCACACAATTCTGGCTAACATGCACTCAAGAATCGCCAAGTACCGTCGCACGAGCACGCCTTGAGAAAGCTGTCTGCGTCTCTGTTTTTATAGTCATCCAGGATCCCGGCATGAGACGCTTGTTGGACATGCTCGTACTCCTGCTTCATGTATAGCGGTGGCTCATGGCCGCACGTCCAGCTGAATACGGCCATCATGACGCTTCGCTACGAACTTGTTCCGAGAGAAGCCGCATCGAACAACTTGAATACTGTAGGATGGGATGCACTGATATGAATTTTGAAAGACCCGGGTACCAGCTTTCTTCAACGCTATTGTTGGTTCTGAAAAGGCTGACCTCTGTCACGCGCTTCTGCAATTCCAAATGGATATTGGGAACCTAGGGTCGCGTAGGGTCGGCCGACCCAGGTATTCTCAAAAGTGGTCTAGGAACTCTTGGTGCTGTTCCGATGCGTACCAAACAAGTCCCAGCAGCTGTCTTGCGAGCATGTGCGATATCTGTCGCAGACGTCGAAAGCACAGCAGAAAGCACCAGCGCTATCGATTTCTGCAGGATTAGATGAGTAGCTGGAATCATCAATGAATCGCGTGTGCGCTGCCGAGCTCTTGAATTCGGCGCCAGATGCTTTGCGCGAAATGAAATAAGCATCCATGCACCTCTTTGACGTCAGGAATGTCATTGCCGAGCAGCATTCTCTTCAGCCTTTTCGAAGTCCATCACTGCTGTAAGCACCTCGTCGTGGGCTTGAAGTGGCATTGTCAATAGCCTCAAGTAGCATGCTCGTTGCTCTGTTGTACGTCGCCTTCGCGCTTGTTCGGCAAGAGGCAGTGCTAGCAAGTGGAAGCACCCTGCCTTTGATAGAGGCCATGTGCAACCCGAAGCTTATTAAAACATCTCTGGTGCTACTTTAAACCGCGCCGTCACTACAACCAGGTTTCTCCAGGTGTTCACAGCGGCTACAGGGTCCGTTGTCTACAGGCGAAAGTTACTGTTCTTTCTGAGTCAATACAGCCCGTGTCCCCTGCGAGAAATACTTCAGGTGACGCTGTTCTTCTCATGCGCAGGTGCTCAGAGAACTTTGAGGTATGTCTTCGATTCGGTGGAAGACTTGAGCTGCACCGTGGGCTTCTGCGTCGAACTCTGTTCACCTTCCTTTCCAGTGATGACGAGCTTGGGGAGCTTCGCGATAGTGGCCGGTCTTGTCCGCTCGCAGGCCGTGCGGCCGCGACGTTCCGAGGGTGTCCATTGGAACGCTTGGCTGCAGTTTTGATCTTATTCGTAAACTCGCCGCAGCGACATTTTCTGGACTCGGTAGATGGCATGTGCGTCCTTGTGTCACAGTGGTCGTCTCACCTGCGGTAACAGCTCGTCCCCAGCAACCCTCCTGGAATTTCTCGCATCTCCATGATCGCCTTCTCGTCGTTGGTCCTGTGCTTGGGTGTGCAGGTAACCTTCGAAGCAGAGCTTCGGCGATCCTTGACGAGAAGCCACAAAGGTTTGGCCATGTCTCTGTTAAACAAACTCGATGGCAATCAGCTGAGTCGGGCCGGCTGGACTGTTCGACTGATGGAAGCTCGATGCCAAGTGCCTGGGACGGTTCTTACGTGTCACGGGTGACAATGGGAATAAAGACGAAGTGCATATGTCGGCTCCGCGCGTGAAAAACCGATTTTATAACTTCTTCTAGGCAGATATATTTTGTGGTATAAAATGTCCAGGTATGGAAATGTCGCCTGGTGACGAAGTGTCTTGTGGATGAGACGTCTCGGGATAAGAACATGTTCTGGTATGACAGTGTCCGGGATAAACGAGTCCTGGAAGATGACAATGACTCGGATGAAGGGAGTGGCCCATTTAACGGGCTAGATACCGTCCTGGACTATTCTGGCATCAAATGTCGTGGTAAGGATTGTCCATGGGATGAGACTGTCTTGGGGTGAAACATCCTGGAATGAAATGACTTTGGTATGATGTGTCTGGGATGAACTGTCCTGGGACGAAGTGACTTGGGATGAAGTGTGGTAGAGCCCTGACCTTGCGCTAAGCGCGTGCTGACGGGATCGGTCACCAGCTTTGTATCGCACCGTCAAAACTGTTGCTCCTGGCAGATCGAGAAAGTAGCTCACGACACGTGAGCAGCGCTACATCAGCGCTTCGCTGCGTGTGAGAACCGGCATTAATGGAGACATTTATTCGATTGTACACTAGACTTTCGCGTTGATGGCAGGAGCTCGTGCCGTCATTTTGAAGCATAGTTTGAGCACGTATGCGCTGCGTCGGTAATTCGCAGCGAACGGTCTACTAACAATCGAATATTGCGCTCGTCTGCTGTCAACAGCTCGCATGTTGGATGTGAACCATTGTAGCGCTTATGCAGCCTATTTGTTATTTTATTATGCGTGTATTATATCTCATACTTTTGTCCAGCGATTGCGTATTTCACGCTGCCCTGTTACTAATAATTCAAGTTCCTCGCAAACAGGCAAGAACCTGCCGGTGGCCCAATAAACGGTGCTGGGACCACGACCGTTTCGACAGACGTCTCAGTGTCCAAGCCATCGTCGACGCAATGTGCACTCTTCGGAATTTGGCCTTATCGTGGATTCTACCGCCCAGGAACTTCGACTTCAGTCATCCTTGAATGTGATGTGTATCTACGAGGTAATGAAGCTACGTTTAACCTGAACTGCACCATTTCGTTTCGGAGATTTGTGGCTCGGGACCAAATGTAAAGGATAAACCTTTAGTCCCAGGGTCTAAATCCAAGGGCGCAACGTTTAGACCCAGGGGTCCAAGTGCAAGGCCTAACAGTTGGTCCTCGGGGTTCACTGGAAACGGTGTAACAGTTAGTCCCAGGGGTCCAAGCGCAAGGGCCTAACAGTTCGTCATCGGGGTTCAATTGAAACGGTTGTAACAGTTGGTCCCAGGGGACCAAGTGCAAGGGCCCTAACAGTTGGTCCTCGAGTGCAGTTGAAGCGGTGTAACAGTTAGTCCCAACGGTGCTAGTGCGAGGGACTAACGGACGGGGCGCAACAGTTGCTCCGGTCACCGTTGCTCCCCTAGGGGACTAATGGTAGTGTCAGGCGCATTTGGTCCCTCCGAGGGACTAAGTCGCGCTCCCTTTTTCTTAGAGTGTACCTCGTCGCCACTGAAACAAAGTACAAGGATGGTGGAAACCCGAAGGTTTTATTGTGGAAGAGCGGCGCTTTTGAATCGCCGACGCCGGTCAGAATCTAGTCTCGAGCTTGGGCGCAAGGCATGCGCTCCTGGGCTCGTCGGTCTCACCCGCGGAGCGCGTGGCGGGTGTACGAGTACACAACACGAAGAAGGCTTGCGAATCACGATTTACAACACTTTCGGGAAGCTTGTTCCTACTTCCAATTGTTTAAAAAAATGTATATTTATATATCTCACTGTTAATTAGCAAAACTTGCATAGCCCTATTGCCTTACCGATCTTGAAATATGTGGTTGTAAAGATTTAGAGGTTTCCACATTGAGTAAGTCTTTAAAACATATGAAGAAGCTTTAGGCTTGACATCTCTCGGCAAGAGTGCGAAGGTTTTATACTGAGCTGTTCGAGCTTTATAGTAACGGAGTGCATCCGGCGGTATTTTGAGACAATGAAGCAAGCAGCCCGTCTATATTTTTTCCAATTTTTTCGATCCGATTTTATCGGTACGGATCCCACCCAGCGCAGCCATAATCTACGGTGGGCACTATATAAGTGTTGTGAAAGCAATAAATTTCACCTGACTTGTGGGTTGGCCTAAAGCTTCGCTTTAAAAATCCTAACTTTTTTCGAGCCGTTTTGCAGAAATTATAAATGTGGCGATTTTATGTGTGAACTGCTTATATCGTACCACCTAAAAACATAAATTGACAAACTAGAGCTATGGGACCGTTTCCAACTCTATATGTGTAGGGGAGTATGTTAACAATTTTCTCTAGTGATTCAGATGGATACAGTTTTATCTGGATTTACTTTCATACCCCATTTTTCATGCCATTCTTTAACTGAATTGATAGTCGAGTTCCGTGTGGTTGTGTACTTTAGTGCAGAACATGAGGTCGTCCGCGAATATTCTTGCTGTAACGTTAGGGCTGCGTTCATTAACGATATCGTTTATGTAACATAAAACAAGACTGGACCCAGTACTGATCCCTGCGGTACCCCTGATGCAACCATGCACGAGTGGTCGACACTGCTCCGGTGATAGCCACAAGCTGTGTTCTTGAAGACAAGTGAGGCTTGGATTCACGCAATTACCAGCTTATTGACGACGCATTTTAATTGTTTTTGTATCAACCCATTATGTGAAACTCAGTAGAATGCCTTGGATAAATCCAAACAAACCGTGTAGACTTTTCCTCTCTCGTTCTAAGAGAAGGAAGAATCACCAAATGCACCTGGAAATTATGTTACTGCTTACAAACCGCGCAGGAATCACGCTGGCGTATTTGAATTTTTTTTATTTTTTTCCAAAAAGGCATAAACACTTTTAAAAATTATTTGCTCAAAATTTTAAAGCACTCGGCATGACAATCAACTGGGACGATAGTTGGGTAAATTTTGTTTTTCACCGGATTTGTGGAGTGGAATAGCCTTGGAACCAAGTCAATCCGAAGGGACTCTGTGTTCACTGAGTGACACTTTTAATATAATTGTTAAGTATTTGGGCGACCCACTGCGCACGTGGCTTAAGGAATGTCAGTAAGATTATTGTCTCATCCAGCGGTTATCTTTGTGCTAATAATTAACAAGAGTGAAAGGACGCCGGTCTCAGAAAAAGCTATGTCTGCCATAAATGCAGGTACTCCTTCGTCGTCCTCCCGATCCACAGAACAATTGCAGCAATCTATAGAACTTTGCGTCGCTTATCACCCGGGCGAAAGATGCTCAGTCACTGAGCTGTGGACGCATGCGCAGCGTCAAATATACCGCACAGCAGATCAACAGCGCATGCCCGGAAGGTGTTCCAGAGCCCAGCAGACAAATATGACAGAGCGCAGATGGCGATTTGTGCAAAGGTCTAAAAACACAGAACTGAAATATTCATTGTACCTTTGGGCCATTGCGTTACGATACGAGATGACAACGCCGTTCTCTACAATGCAAGCTGTGTTCTGTTTTGATGGCGCAAAATATTTCCAAAAACTTTCTGTGGCGCGGCCTTCATAAATTTTAGCATGGTTACACCGAAATATTTTCCTCGAGATTCGTTAATATTTTCTTTTTATTTCAGAAGCTGGCAACTTCATCTTCGCTGAGAGGTTTTGTCTGCCGTATCCGCTTCATTTTGGTATTAAATTAATGATGTCCCGTGTTATCCGTGAATTTTGTACATTTATGCGCTTTCTATTCTTGGGGGACATACATCTGCAAGCAATGATTGACAATCTTTTTAAAGTAATTTCACATAGTATTTGCATCACCCGTACCATCCACCCAGACAGACACATTTCCATATAATCCAGTATGCTGTACATCATCTGGACTATTGAAAGCGTACACGCGTGCCACCTGACGTTTCATGGCATCCAATGACGAAGTGGTACTATGGTACCACTTAGTCATTGGATGCCATGACTGAATTGTCATACAATTCAGTAAAACAAGATTGTGGTCTGAAGTCCCATCGTGAACACGCACAGGATAATCACCTAAATGGTTACTTTCAAAAACGAGGTCTAACACCGAACTGCCTGCCTTTCCCCTCCTTGCGTACTATATTCCGACATGCACCAAATTGAAATTGAACGTAATGTCAAGCAGTATTTGAGCATGTTTCAATATCAGTGGTACCTGTTTCGAGGAATCCCAGTCAATAATAGTAAGATTAAAATCACCAGCAAAATAACATTTGATTTATAAGCGACTTTAGTAGCAACATTAGCATATACTGAGTCCATAGCTCACAATAGGGAATCAGGCGGCTTATAAACTTATCCAATTACGTATTTCGTGCCATAAAAGCAAACTTTGCTCCAAAAAACGTTCTATGAGTGGGAGCTCATTCATAATATGACAAGTAATTGACGTCTTCACAATAACCGCAACACGTCCTCTTCGCGTTGGTCTGTCTTTGCGTATAAATTTGTACGCTGGGGGAACTACTTCATCATCCTGTCTGTCTGAGTTCAACGATGTGTTGGTCATGATAACCAGATGTGGACGATTGAGCGTCAGAATACACTCTAATGCTTGGACCTTGTTGACCAAGCTTCCAGTGTTCATGTTCACTACTCTTAGCTGCTTTGACGCTCTTGTACACTTACGCCACTTGTTTACCACCAGGGCGAGTCCATCATTGTTTATTTTAGTTCAGCAGGCGATCCTGTTATACTAGCATTACAAACCATGGGCAATATGGAGCTCATCTTCAAAAAGCTTCACCCGACGCGTAGTAGCTTCTCCCTGTCTCCGCAATTTTTCAAAGCTAATTTTCGTTTATCGAATGTTTCATGACAGAAGTCGTTTAGAAGGGAGATGCTGGAACGTTTTTAATTTATTACGGTTCTTAAAAACCTAAATTGTTTCTTTATAATCACGGAACTTCATCGTAATCGGACGAGAGCGCGGCTCGCCCTTCTTTCAAAGTTGATGTATCCGTTCAGCCGCCTGTACAGGTTACACCGAGAGCACCACGAAAGAGTTCATCAAGTACTTTTGATCAGACGTCGTCATTTGCATAGTTTTCAGGCTCGGGGATTCTCAATATGATCATGTTTTTAGGCTCCTGTTTTCCGGGTTGGTTTAACCCGGAAAACGGAGCCTTAAACTTATTTGATTTAAAACCGTTCTTCGTAATTCACTTACTGTGCTATGCTGTTTCGTGATATCTCCTTCGTTCTTTTTTATTATTCTGACTAGCGAGTTTTGTAAACGAGCAATACTTCCGCTCATTTCATCCACGGAATTTGGGAACTGACTTTGCTTACCTTTGATTTGATTTACATCGCTGGTTATGCATTGTTTACCTTCCCTAATTTGTTCTACCATTATCTAAAGTTTTTGTGGGGCCGGGGATCACTTTTACATCACCACATAGCGTTAGCAGTAAATTGTTATAGCAATGTGATGTACAGGAACAAAGCGTTTTAGGGCAAAACGACATACAGTAAAATAACTCTCCGGGGCACAGCAGCAGGAATAAGCATATATTTCCGCTTTTATAGCGTCTACCATATTTCGGCCACTAACCTGAATGAAAAACAGGAGTTCCGGGTTTGATGAGTTCCTCATGCGGCTGGTGGGCCCACTGAAGGACGAAGTAGCAGTAGCTGGGCTTTATATCGTAGTGCTGGTGTACCATGGTTCCGATTTCTCGTGCTTTGCACTAGCTGCGCTGAGATCCGCCTATCACGAGATGCCGTTGCCGATGGTGGGAATAATGTAGGTGTATCCGACGCACGTGGTGACGTGGCTACCTTCTGCTGACGGGCTTGGCGCGTGCAGCAGTATCTGAATGAAAACAGGAGTGGCATATTTTATGCGTTCCTCGAGCGGCTGCTGAGACCCACTATATCTGGCTTGGAAGCCAACCGGCATGCTGAATGAAAGCCCTTCTTATGCTAGAAAACAAATCCCTTCCCTTGTGCTTGGGCCTCCCACAATACACAGCGAACAGTGTTCTTTACCTCGAATCTGATACTCCATTCCCTATGACCCGATTTTAAATATTAACAGTTCAGACGTATTCGCATATTTTGAACATTGTCTTTCTAACCACGGATATTAAACGACAACTTATTCGGACCCAAATTACGTCATCTCGGGAGGACCCCACTTCCACAAGTCTAATATGTGCAATCATTGGGTCACCATTTACAAAGTTCTGTTTAAATTTTCGACCATATAGATACGCTACAACAGCAGGAAGTAAGCATTGTCGCGGGCGACATATTTGAGGGTTATTCGAGGCACCTTGTACTGTCTGTAATTGTCGGGACGTTGCAGGATTACCTTCAGTCTTTTATGAGCTTCCTTCTAATCGCAACTGATTCTATGGTCATTCATATAACGGTTTAGGACAGCGTGACCGCAGGCTACCGTAGCGTGCGGCGTTACAATTGAAAGCTCGCGCTGCGCCTTTCAGGACATAATTTTCAGTGCGCATCTGGAGCACTGCCGTGCTCACGGTAGACTGCGGTAACGCTAATGCCGAATTTGCATATGAACGTCATCGGCGTGTTTAAGGTGTTATATTTATTGGTATATAAAAAATAATATTTTAATAAACCGTACATTTGCCTATCTGTGTTATTTGCAACGTTGCGATCCGCCTCGCAAAAACTGCCGTTAAAGCTCACGACTCGAACGGTTGGCTAACACAGAGGCGCTTAAAATGCTTCGAGCATTTCTTTATATGCCATTTGTGATTACCTTAAACAAAGGTACGCGTATTAAGTCTTTTGAAAGTGCTTGGAGCAAATGGTCAAGTTCTTTCTAACAGCCTTAAAACGCGAACCCATTCCCGATGTCTATTGCTCGACATACCGTTGTGCGACTAGTTTTCTCCTACTTAGGACAAAAATATACTTTTCATAGACACGTACGCTAGAGCTCTACACTACTAGCGGGAGCATTTACCGTCTCGTTGAGCACAGATCGAGCTTGCGACCACAAGACCAGAAATCCGCAGCGTATGCGATATAAGAAGTCCTTAATGAAACTAGACATCCCGGTCCCTTCGTGCAACGCTGTTGCGAGGCGGAACACAAGAATTCCTATTTCAACGCGCTCACTTTTTCGTTAAAACTGCTTCACGCATGAACACACCGACCAGAACCATGCGGTAATAGCAGCATCAAGGCACCAAGGCCGACAGTCCCTGCCACTGTCTCCGCGCCGCCGCCGCCGCCGTCCCCGCTCCTCTGGTTCTTCGTTCGTCCGCGAGAGGGCGAGCGGCGGGCTGGAGTTGCGAATAGTCACTGACTCCAAATCTGTCTGCGATCTGCTGGCGGGAGCTGGCGGTGATTTCTATCATGAGTACTTGTGTGTTTTTTATGGACATATTTTACAGAACTTAACTTAAATTTGGCACCTAACTATATGGCTATTCCTGAAATGAAGCCCCCGACTCTAGCAGGAGATGCACTGGCATTTGCTTCTACCGAGATTGTCCCTCCACTTCACTCCGTGCTCAGTGCGCGGTTCCGCAGATACCTCCTGCTCACATATAATCAAGATAGAATTCTCAATAATATTCTTGATTACATGCATCTCAAATATTCGTAGAACGCTGATTGTTGTGAATCCCGACAATGTGAAACAACGTTAACACGTTTATCAATGTAGAGTCTCGAATTTTAGCTTTCATTCCCACGGAATTGGTCTCTTCCCTTTACCTCCATGTCCATATTGCAAAACCAATGAAACTCTACACCATTACTTTGTATCGCTGCCGCAGGATTAACTCGCCAACACCTGCGTTATTTGGTGCAGACTTTTTGATGCCCGGCCTCCCCTAACGATTGAAATATATCCTTTCCTTTGAAGGAGCGGACTTTTACTCCACGAAAAAATGCTCTTCGCTCCCTCATACATGAAGATTATCACGGCAACAAAACGATTACCTTGCTGTAGTTTTCCAGTGTTGAAGAAAATATTCGTTCTTAAATTTCAAGCATAGATACGACACTTACTTTTTATGGACACGCCAATTCTTGGCCAACCTCCCTTGGGTATGTCCCAACACTCCCATAGGCCAACAACAACAAGGTCACGTAATGCCCGTGAGCTGAAGTTCAAGGTCGCGTAATCGAGGTCACGTAGCGCCGGTTGCGTAAGCTCCGTTCGGGTAAGTGTCTAGCAGCGTAAGCACGTAATCGTTGGTAGCTGAGGCTGACATGACCTGATGTCCTTGACATCATCCTTGACATCGTCCTTGATGTTGTGCTCGACGTTGTCCTAGAGGTCTATCTTGAGGTTATCCTAGATGTCGTCTTAGACGTCGTTTCTGAGGTAGTCCTAAAGAACATTTCAATAGTTCGGTCTTGACACAGTTCTTTAGGATGTCAGCCTCGACATCGTCCTAAACGCTGTGCTTGACGTCGTTCTTGAACGTTGCCTTGAGGCTCGTTCACACACTTGCAACCGAGTAAGACCAAGAGAGACGAGACAGGTTTTCAAGCCTCTTGCAACGGCGGAGGGTCGGATGCGCTGCTGCGGAGCAGGTCCTCCGCCGTCGCAAGAGGCTTAAAAACCAGTCTTGTATCTCTCCGTCCTATTGGGTTGCAGGTGTGTGGGCGGCAGTTAAAGCAGCATTCTTGAGATCGTCCTAGACGTCGTCCGTCTGAGATGCTGTTCTCGTCATCGTCCTTGACGTCGTCCTTGATGTCGTCCTAGAGGTCATCCTAGAGGCCACTCCTGGACGTCGTTCTTGAAACCGTCGTAGAGGTCCGTCCTCGACGCCATTTGACGTACTCCTAGAGGTCGTCCTAAAGGTCGTCCTAGACGACGTCCCAAACGCCGTAGTTGACGTCGTCCTCGATGTCATTTTAGACACCGTCCTTGATGTCGTCCTCGATGTGTGCACGGCATATTACAGCCATTTCATCACCATACCATTTGCTTTCCTAATTGCTTTCACTAACGGACGTTCTTCTAAAGTTATCGAATTCCACCGCATTTCGTCTAATGAACGTGCCTGTCATTTTTTGTTTGGTCCCCCCACTGTCACGGGAGCCACTCCGAATTCGCGGTGACAGGTATGTTAAAAAAAATTATCGTGCACCGACATTTTGTTTTTCCTGTGATTGACCGCAGTATGCAAGCGCCCGGTCACTTTCGTTTGATATCTCAAGAACAAAACTTTTTAAATAAGCTTTTTTCGTTTGTTTTATGTAGGAGTGAACGATTGATAGATTAATCAGTTTCTGCTATAATCGCGAATAATTGTTTTCATTGGTTAATCGGTTCGATCTTGAAAGCCGAGTCAACCAAGAAAAAAATAAGTGATAAGTTCAATTTCATTCAAATCATCTTTATTTTCTCCAGTTTGGAGGAGGAGACAGGAACATAAGCTACATTGCGTAGCTTGACACGTCCCTGCCTTCCATAAAAACCTACAAATTAGTCGGAAATTGCAAAAAAGAAAAGAGCATGCAGGCGTACTTGACATCATGAACAGAACAGAACTTCTAAAATATGATTTGTAGTTAAAATACAATTGTATAATTTGGTTGTTTGACAGACTTTTCTATGTCAATATTGTTTTTATTAGTTCATTAATGGTTGATGGTTCAGTATACTGGAGCATTTGAAATCCGTAATTGGTCCTGGAATGCGGCACTCTCCAGTGCTCTGGACTACGCGAATGATAGAACGAAGAGTTTTGTACCACCGAAGCTAAGTGAAGGAATGATTTGTTATTATAATAAATACCATATTTACATTTCTGGACTAATGTATGTGTATATAATCACAAAACACACGTTACCTTAAATTTGGAGAATATGGGCATGACTAGTATATGGTACTATCAGGGGAAAAATGAAATGCGAACGAGAGCGCGTGGCTCTGCATCAGGCTGCGCCACCTGAAAGTGTGTGAGGCGAGGGTGCGTGGCCTACACCGATGTGTTCACGCCTTCGCTCGGCGCTTCCAGCCTCGGCAGTGCGCCCACGCTGAGCAGCCATCACCGCCATCTTTGCTGGCTCAGCGCGTGCGGTGCAAAGAAGCTCGGCCCACGCGCCGAGCAGACAAAGATAGCGGTGACAGCTGTCAGCGCACTGAGAGGCGCACTGCCGAAGCTTGGGGAGTGCCGACTCGAAGGGCGTGAACACATCGGAGTAGGCCACGCACCTCGCCCCTGGCTCACTTCCAGGTAGCGAGCCTGCTACGGCAAGCCACGCACTCCTCTGTTCGCATTTCATTTTCCCCGATAATACATTGACTACTAAACGTAAGATCTATTTTGTGGGATGTATAATCGGTCTAGGTTTAATTTTGTCGTATTGCCCCATACAAGCTGGTAGTACTTTAAATGTGAACGCAAACAATGAGTTATATAAAAATTTTCTAGACCCTTCCTGTGTAAACAAAAACGAGTGTTTATAAATAATACCTCCTATGTTTGACAATTTAGACCGAACATGTTTTATGTGTTCGTTCCAACTCATGTATTGGTTAAAGAACACACCTAGTATTTTTACCGCTGGAACAACGTTGTATGGTAGATGTATTTAGCTTAAGTGGTATAACTATTTTGTCCCAGAGATACACTTAGGGTGAAGATAGAACGGTCTTTGTTTTATTGCTATAGATTTTTAACGAATCTACCAGTGCCCACGAAATAAGCACATTGAGGAAACTATTCACTTCAGATGAAATAATATTTATGACGTTTCGTGAAAAAATATGCTCGTATCATCCGCATACGTGATTTATTTGCCCAGAAAGCGAATGCGTACCCGGCGGATGTTAAGACACAGATGCCACGACGAAATGCGCCTGCTTGCCCACCGCCGTGTACGCTAAGTGAAACAAGGTGCTAGCACAGTGGCAGTGAAGGCGATAGGTGGTGACTGATGGTGATCACTGAGGTGTGACGACTGACAGCGTTGACTGTTGGTGATGACGATGGTGATGAAGAACGTCAGGCTTAGGAGCGGTCTAGAGACGGTCGTCTTCGCGGGTCTGCCATGGGCTGCTGACTTCTAGCACGTCCGACTCGGCCGCCTGGCGAGGGCTCCCTGCTTTCCAAGCATGCAGACGATCCGGCCGGATTCCCGGTGACACAGATAGTTTATCACACCCGTGGTGGAGCTCGGGGAGCTGGCGCCGGTGTTGGCTGGGCGGTGGTCTTCGCGAAGCGCAACTTCATGTCTTCGAGCTTCCAGTCAAGCTTGTAGCCGAGTAGCTAGATCGTCCTGTCGGTCGAAGACAGGGTGGCTGCCACTGGTCCGGTTGGCTCTCTGACGATAGAAAAAACAGTTCTCACTATGTCTTTTCGTTTTTTTTTTCACTAGCGTGTTCTCTGTCTTTCAAACGCAAATAGTATCCTGTTGGTCAGCAAAAAGCTCATATATGACGACATAATTAAACATGGTTGTGCCAAGTCTGGTCCCGACTGAAGGCCATGAACACTTTAGAAATAGCCCATCTGTTTTTTTGGGGATAGCTAGGCAAGCCATCACTCTCCATCCACGATCTGCCCACTACACTCGGCAGCGGGGCATTCAGCGCGGAGAAGGGGCTCCTCAAATGCAGTGGGTTTCTCGCACGCGGAAACACCCCAAGAGGAACAAAAGGCTCGCGTCCCGAACCTGCACTTCCACTAATAGTGCACCTGGTAAGAGGCACACCTGTGAGGATGTAGGGCCTCTTCCGTCGCTTCTCTGGCGTCGATGGCTGCCAACACATTTTTCCCAATCTCTCGTTTAGGTCGGTCTTACTATGATGACCATAGTAAAGTGTTTTTCAATACCGACGTTATAAATCGTCTCAAAGCAGACGACTTTCACGACTCCAGCCGCTCGTCGTGCAACACAATGGCGACGGTACACGGCGTTGAATGGTCAGCGTAAAAACCTTTGTGTGACGCTGTATCATTACACAGCTGACGAGATGAACTGTGAACTGCGGTAGTGATCGCAGTGCTTCGTCGTTTCCCATTTAGTGTCGGACGAGATAGAAATAATGCCTTTCCTGGTTAAAACGTATCTCTCAAGCGTCTGTCTACACTGCAGCAAGGATGATTGTGATCGAGGCTGGAATGATAATCTGTGAGTGTTTTCTTCCGACGTAGAACTACGTTTTGCTCCGCGCTTGAAAGGTGGTGCGAAGTTGGGAGATCGATGTCACGAAAACTTGGCCACAGAATTGTCGTCACATAGTTGCTGCCGAGAACAGCGCAGTGCGCACGCGCGTTCATTTCCTTTCCTCTGGCTTGCTCGTTTTGCTCGCTTAAAAAGGCAATGCGCTCCTGCCTGATTGCAAAGGCGATAGCCGGCGCTCCGGCAGCCGTGATTCCACAATCTTCGCTCGTCGCTATGACAGTGGTCTAGCTCGTGTGCTCTGCGCCACGGGCAGTTCACGCTACTCTTCTGTGCGACTCGGCGAAGCGTTAAATGCAATTTGACGTAATTTCGCATAAAAAAATTGGGGTTTTTGTATCTGTACACAGCCTAGAACAAAGTCTTCCTCAACAGGCGGCTTGTCTTTCAGCTGTAGATGAGCAATTTAGCCACTGCAGTACAACCGCTAGCCTGGGGTTTTTAACGTGCATCTCGTAGTAGAGATTCACGACCGCACGCCGGTACGATGCCCATCCAAATCAAAACGGTCACGGGTAGAGTATGAACCCAGGAACCCTGGGTTCTGCAGAGCGAGCTTTTTCTCCACGTGCTCCGAGCTAACCGACTCAATCACCAATCTTTCTTTTTTTCTTTTTATTCTTACTCGGCCACCGATCTCCCGTAATTGCGCATATGCACCTCGAAGGTTGTGGGGCGAGTGCTTGCACATTTACCTCTGCCAGACTTCGAGCCACGGGTATTCGCATCTTACGCGCCCGACGTCGACATGCGGCAGAAGCCCGTGGATGTTTCTTCAGCTGCGGCGGTAGTTGCACGGAAATTTATGCAGCATAGTAAACATATGCACCGACCAATTTGTTTTACCTTAGTCGACTGCGGTTGTTTATTCAGACCTGTGAACGTGCAGTCGGCTGCAAAAGTACGCTGGGCACAGGAGCGCCAGACGTAATGACTGCTTGCCACTTGTGAAGGTGCGTAGCCGCCCTCAAGACTCATTCTTCGAGAATGCGCTTCCCTTCGTGCTCGAAGTTAACTATGCTTTACTTGCTTCCGTCCGACGGGCACGGGATGACCGAAACCCGCGTAAGGTTCAGCTTTGTCAGCCGTCATGGCGCGCGTCTGCTGCAGCCATCGTGATGGGGGGACGGAGCTCGCATGCTCCAGATAACCTTTCGAGGCACCTTGCGCCATCCCTGTTATCTCGTGGGCGTCGGCCGGAAGCGATGTAAGCGATGACGAGAAAACAGCACTGCGAACACGAAAGGAAGCGCATGCGCAAAGCGCAAGTCTTGAGATCGGCAACGCGCTCTCAGAAGGCGCCGCCAGTCATTTCGGCTGACGGCTCCGTGCACGGCAAACCTTTCCTACCGACTGTCCATTGTGGCTTTTATAACTACAAAAAAAAAAGCATAAAAACGTTCTCTTTCTTTTTTGAAGAATTATCACCTGATATGAAAGCAACCGATTAACTGAAGAAGTAACCGATGAAGGGCTGTCGATTAATCGCCTAAACACCTTTAATCGACACCTAGGCCTAATTTAATACAAAACGGTGTTTTTGGAAGAGAAAGAGAGTCACGCAATTAAGGGTACGGGTTCGCAGTGCCTCTGATTGATGACGCTACTCCCGGCACTGAAGTTTGGCGGCGAAAGTGGTATTACGTATTAATTTTAAGGCGAAAAGTGGAATCAAAATTTATATTAATTTGGAGAGCGTTCCGATAATGGAGGTTTGACCAATTGACTCCGAGCATAAATTTGAAGGCGCTTAGGTGAACGAGAAAACGCTCTAGTGATGATGACTCACCGAGGTCTATTGGCGACTCGTTCAGAGAGGGTTCCAAATTCCGATAGAACGTTCTGGTTGCAAGACTACGAGCGTTGCAGGCTAGATGGCGGCTCTTAGCCCTCTTGTTGACACTAGCACATGCTCTTGGTCACGTTACAATCTCTATCATAGTCTTAATCTACGGTAGCATTCGCAGGCAGTGCCATTTAGGGTGCTCGCCGACTTATAAGTGCTGCCGACAGATGGCGCATCACGAAGTGCAAGAGATCAAAGTGCCTGCACGACAGAGCTTCGAAGAGCTCGATCACGATCGAGTAGTTTATGAGCCGCGTTTGCAGTACGAGCTGCGTTCAGGTGCCGAAATTGCTGATCGTCTGCAAACGTCCCTGCCTTTCCGTCCGCTTTCCTCCTCTCCATGCGAAAATGAAGCGCATGCGCACTGGCGAGGTATTTCCGCAGGCCCATGCAGGGGGCGGCCACCATGAAATTGCAAACGCTCCCCGTCGTTTGTGATGGACCCTCTCTTCAGTCTGGGCTCTATACGAGAGGTTCCAGCGCCTTGAATGATTATCCTAATACAAGACACCGGGTCCTCTGCGGGATTATTTACCTCATTTACCTCATTCAGTATTTATTTTATGAAAGATGCACATTGCAGCATAAAGATCGTACAGTACAAAGACGCGCACCGCGCTGAGAAAGCGTAGTCGAAATGTTCGGAAGATTGTCTCCGAAGCTCGGCGCAGGGCTTCTTCGACACTCCTCGCATCTGCCGGCAGCATTGAGCATATGGCACGCCCGTCTGTGAATACCGCCGTAGGTTGCTCAAAACCGTTTTTTTTTAACAAGGTAAGTTTATTTTGTGGTATTTTTACTTAAGCTTTTGCCACCCAGCCGCACTCTTTTACAAATCGCAGCGCGATACAATTATTAAAAAAAATGTTTCCGAGCCGTTCCAATTGGGTTCGATGCATTAATGTGCATTTACTTTTGTTTCACACATGGAAAATAAAGCCTAAAAAAGTGCGACCAGTAATTCCCGTATTAAACGCGAAATGTAATAACAACGTGCGATACCTAATGTATCGCTCTGGTTGCAATGCGCGATTGCCAAAACGCTGACTGCATGTGACGTCCTAATGCGGATTATCTCCGTTTGCATCGCCGGAATTCATCGAAATATCAGTGTCAGTTGTGGCAATGTTGAATTAAGCATGAGATGACTCCAAGATTTTATTCTTATTTTCGCGCATATCTTTGAGCTTCTAATTATAATGTAATATAAATGCAAAGGTGCCAGCGAGCTGGACAAGAATGACGGAAATAATCCCTGGACAAGGGGAATAAGGGCACAAAGGGCGAACACAAATCTCCAAACAAAGCTAGTTGACTGGAGGATTTTTTCGGTCGCGCACCAGTCACCTAGCTGTGTTTGGAGATTTGTGTTTGTCCTTTGTCTCTCTTGTTCCCTTCTCCAGGGATTATTTTCGTCATTCTTGTCCAGCTCGCTGGCACTTTTGCATTTAATTGCATTATAATTATAACCTTAAATTTCAAGCTTCACCCTTGTTGGTGTTAGACTGGTGGCAGCTAATAAATCCCTTTGCTCTACTGACGTCTAACCCCTGGTAAGCTGAGTTGGTAGAGTGCTCCACCTATAATGGAGAGGTCCCGGGTTCGATACCCGGACCGTGCGGATTTTTTCGGTCGCGCATGAGTCACCTAGCTGTGTTTGGAGATTTGTGTTTTCCTTTGTCTCTCTTGTTCCCCTTCTCCAGGGATTATTTTCGTCGAGCTTGTAGTTGGCAACTGGTGATGAGTAGAATATTAGAACTCATTGCGTCATGGCGAGGAAAATTATGGTCGTGACATCACGAACGGAAACCATCAGAAGGTGCCACCAAAAACTCTGGGCAAACCACTGCTGCCTGTTGTAGTAGGCTGAATCACAGATCGAGGCTTGTTTTTCTGGGGTCGAGTGGCATCGCCGGCGGCCATTGCTTGACACGAGGAAGTGCATGAACCCTATTGGAAAAACGTGAAAAAGTTGGATTTATCTCAAGTGTATTATATTTTGACTACCAAACTTCTCTTTTTAAAACATTCTTCTTTCGAATAGTGTTAGTGTTGCGAGTTACTTAAAGCAAAAACTGGGATTTTGAAGCATGATGACATCGATTCAGAACAGTCGAGTAGACGAATTCTGTCGATGACAGTAGACGACCGAGGCTGGCACACCGTTTCCGTAATTTAATAACCTTCTCAACAGCTAGTTACTTACATCTTCAAATTCTATTTTATCATTCCCGCTAAATATACCAGAAGTTTCTTTGCAAGACGCTTCACGCAAGCTTCAATTAGTTCATTCTTCTTAATTCCTTCAACAGACTTGCATGTATATATCGTGTGCTGTCCATCAATGGAAGCCGATGTTGCCACCGTTCGGCTCCCGATCCGCGATCACGCCTACTAGACTAGAGATAAGTTTTGCTACTACGAACCACTAGAGCGACTGGAAAAGGCTCAAGCAAAGCCCGACGCGAATAGTAAGCGCTTCAAATTTTACCTTCTTTCTTCCCGACGCTCCTATAGTCTAGATTACGAGACATTGAGCTATATGTGTCCTAACAATTAAAAATCTAGTATAATACGCCTTGCCTCTCGCTTTCGCCAAAAAAAGATGAAAGGCGACAGCATAGGGTATACTTTTTCCTCGCCGCTATCGGAACCCCCTACATCACGTCACCGAGCGCTCCTCCTAAGCACGGCTCTTAATGCGCGGCTCTTAAGCGAGGCTGCACGTCAATTCCTCCAGTTCACGCCGCATGAGCGAACCTTTATGCGAGCGGCTAGACCACGCTGAAGTCACCCGGCCTGCTGAAACATGTTTCACCATTCACGACCCCTTTTGTTTTCGACAAACGCACTCTCCTCTTCTCCCGGGAGTCAACCAATAAACGGGCTCGGGATATCTAGCCGCTTATGAAGTGAAGCGCACGATTCTACGGTTTGGGGGCCTTATAATTGCTAGCGCATTATCCTTCATTTTACTTAACCCGGCAGCAGCCGACACTACGACCCGATGAATCGAATCAAGCAGCACTAAGAGTACATCGTCATGGTGCTCGTTGTCTTTGTTCTTTTGCTATAGCCCTATAAACCAATCACGCAGAGACAAAAGCGCGGGATCGCGCCATATTTACTCTACGTGATTGGCTTAGCCGGCAATAGCAGAAGGTACAAAAACGACGAGGTCCCGACGATCCGCTTTCTGCGTTGCTTTGACTGGCTCCTTCGGATCGTTGAGTGCGTTACGATCGGACCTAATATGAAACGAAAGCATTGAAAGACGCGTGTATAGACCAACTCAACTCGCGAGGACGTCACGCCACTGCGAAGGCGCTGCAGTCGGCACTGCGCATGCGCAGACGCCTCACCCCTCCAGAATTAGGTTTTTGCGCACGCGCACAACCCACACCTAGAGTGGGGAAAGCGGGCTTGATTGTAAACACTCTGTTGGTGTGTATGATTCACCTTCTACGTTCCATTAGTCTGTCCTCTCCGACCACTGGAAAGAACAGGCTTCTGCGCCTTCCGTTCGGGTCAGTTGATGTAGCCTCTATAAAAGACACGCGTCGCAACTGTAGTTAAGATAAATTAGTGCCACCATATATTCTCCCCACCTAAATACGCTGAAATCCGCTCTACAAACTAGTGTAACTAGCAAATAGTGGGCCAACATGCAGGATCACGAGTGTGTTGCATCGAGTTCCCAGCCAAACACTTGCTCAGCCTTCGCGCCGTATAGCAGACGTCACCAAGTAAAGTGCGATTCAGTAGAACGTTGGCAGCCCAGAATAATGTTGTTTTGCCGTTTTCGGGCCGTGTACATAATTTCGTTTGAATAATGCACTTCGCCGATGGTCTTGCTTCTTATCCAAACATCCCAACTACGTTTACCAAGAACGATAAAATCAATAGACGCTACCTTGCCCGCATTCCGCAGGCGTATTTTTTCTTCTATTTTTCGCCATTTTAGTTTTGTTATCATTTATGTATTAGTTCCCTCGCAAAACAGATATGCGAACCATCACGTGCCATTATGGGATAAGATAACGATAGATGAAGCCTTTGGTCTAGCGCCAACCGAAAAATTCAGCTACGTGAACCCCTCCGAGAGTAAATAACTACACCAAAGGTCGTGTAATTTAAACTTTATATAGGAACAACACTCCACGGACTTTGCTTGCTATATAGTGTTGATGTTGGTCGCTTCATAGCAAAGGCCGTAGAAGAGAGTGTTAAAGCGGAACGCTGGCGCAGCTGCTAATTTCAAGCGATAGCCGGCGTGGCCAACGACGTCACTAGGCGGAGCGAAGAAGGGCGGGGAGGGGGGGTGCGTAAAGCAATGGCTAATTCCCCTCTTTCTTCCGTCCCCCATCCACTAGCATAGGAGGAAGCGCTGCGTCGTAGGCTGGTAACTGCATTTTAGTGCTGTCGCGTCCTTATTGTACTTGCCACAATGTATCCGTATTCGTCGCAGCAGATTCACAAAATATCCTAAGGGTCGAAACTAACACACGAAAATACACGACGCTGGTTTCCAAACGCCAAGTAAGGCTACTTAGGACGTTCCAAATCTGACTGCGATCAACCACATTACAGCCTAATAACAATGCTTGCGACAACATGCTGCTACGCGTTGCTATAACAATCGACGGTCGCACAATGTCTCGTAGTAGAACGCAACACAACTCAACGTCACACACTGGGCTAAACCCACTGGACTGAACTAGCCTTAACGAGCGAGCGACCTTGAAATTCGGGCGTACTGCATGGGAATATTTTCGCAGCGCCTTTTTCTAAGCTCCGACCAAATCCAAAGCCGTCCTTAACTCTTAATCGCTTCGAGTAGTGCTGCGCTGCAACGTGTAAAGTAATAATGTTTACATCTGAAGTGAATCACTCAAGTGAAGCGCAGCTCCAGCTGTAAAAAGCCGACGGCAGGCGGTAAGCCTTAGTTCAAGTTGTACCTGCTTTTATTTCTCCATTCTATGTTCCGGCATTATGCAGCGCAGACCGCAGTTCAAGGTTACAACAGGCCTTGGCCAATGAGATGCGATTCTTTCGCAAGACCGACCAATCAAAAGTAGCAAACGAGATGTGGCAACTCAATATTTAAAGCGGCTCTTTTGGAAAATTTCTTGTTCCGGTGCTTTGTTATGCATACATGGAAGTGCCGTGTGCTTTTGCGTTGGTCCATCTCAGTCTTGAACGGTGTATGTTGGAAACTTGAAGATGTCATGGCCCTTCTTTAGATGAAGAACCCGCAAGTATGAAGGTAGAACCCGATGGCTGCTTTTGCGTGAAGTATCTCGCAACTGCTGAAAATACGTTTTGCGTTATTTTTGCTTCGTAAGATGTTTCTTAGTGGTTAATGTTTATTTTTGTTAACACGACTTTTGAAATAACTGTTCTGGATTACCGGGAAGCTTCTGAATGAGCGGCCATTCATGTCTATTGAAATAGGATCTCTATTGCCAGCGAGGGAGTGATGACTGCCGTTTCGAAACAACGCATTCTTTGGAAGCGTTAAAGGAATGGTGAACCGAAATTTGGATTTCAGAAAAACAATGCAGGAGATGTAGCCGGGACGCTACAATCCCTACAACACTACTCGTAAGGCGATATATCGAATGGACGGCCGTATTTTGAGAAAGAGAGGTCGAGATTGAACAAGGCCGACCAGGCGCGTGACGTCAACGTACCTAGTTTCCTCCTCTCTTCGCTTCGCTCCCTCAAGGCGGCGAAGCAGAGAAGACGCGAGGCCGTTCCCTCTCCTTCTCGGAGAAAACATGACGTCAACAAACCTGTCAATTGCGCCTCCTTTTCTTGAAAAATACGGTCATCCTATTGAGATATCGTTGAATGAGTGATGTTTTCGTGTTTGTGACATCCCGTTGCACGCTTTTGCCGCGTGTTTTGTGGAATCCAGATATCGGTTCAGCATCCCTTTAACATAGGTAATATCTGGAATGACGCAGTGAATACGGGCAATTAGGATCATGCTAAGCATTTAGATGAGTCTGATATTCAATATATAGTTTTAGAGCGCAGCTCTTAGGCGCCCGTTTCCGACTTGAGCGGCGTCGCCGTCAGCGTCGGCGTAACCACGCGTTGCATTATGGGACGTTTCTCGTAATGAGATCACGCGTGACGTCACGTGTGACGTCAAGAGGGTCACGAGTGACGATACTCGTGACGTCAACGCGCGTTGCATTATGTGTAAATTTCCCCGCTAAATGTAGCGGAAAAAGTTCCTCCTTCTCCGTCCCTTCCCCTCCTCCTCCTTAAGAGCTGCGCTCTAATTCAGTGTTACAGGAAATTGTAAACGTCTTTCAATTTTTTTATGTTTGTTTAGTGAAGCGTTTATGCTATTTGTTAGCATCATATATGATTTGTTTTAACAAGTGTTTCTTACAGTTAGTCTTCCAAAACGTCAAGGAGTATCTCGTTTTCTACTAATGTATTTTTTTGTATGAAGAAAAGTTTTTTTCGATGGACACCTTATGCTTCAGGAAGAATGAAACAAAAATGTAAAAATGCATCATATTATATTTTGTTCAGATCGGAAATGCATTCCGTCTCTAATACGGGACTTACTTGCAGAAATTTATCATTGTTTTAATTAAAACTTAATTTAAATTCAAATACAGTCAGTGAATATATGTCTATAAGTATATTTAAGACTAATACAAAATAAATATATTGACATCACACTTACAAAGTGTCAGGTCGGAAATAATAAAATGCGTTCCTTCCGCATATGCCAATAAGTTTTCATAATACGCGAGTATTTTATTATATAAAATTTTCAGCAAAACGTTTACTCTAGCCAGTATCCCTATAAACAGATTGTGAAAAACAGTGTGAAACATGTCACGATATTCGGGAAACTTATTCAAAGCAGGAGTAAAAGAAAAAATCGTTTTAGTTTTTAATGAACTGCTTCAAGAATTTAAGATTTACCACGTAATGCAGACGTCTTGTAAAACATTTGTGTTGAAATATATTACCACTGTCGGCTTCTTCAAATATCAATGGCGTGAGAAGAAGGGTCGTGTTTGTTTCGTCACCACTTCCGTCATGTAGCATAGGAACAAACTAAACATATAACTCAAGGCTCGCCGATGAAATAAAAGAAGGCGACCACTGAATTCAGTCCAGTACATGATCTTAAGATCTGATACCATGGATGACGGCCTCAAATAATATCACGCTGTTACCACCGGATTTCTCATGTTTGTAGAATAGATTTTATTATTATGAGTCAATTTGAATAAAAAGATCTTTGTGACGGATACTGATTTAAGGTAATCATATAAAGTTTAAATCGTCGACTTGAGGCAGGTCAAACAAAAAGTTACCAATTTTTCCGTGTTGACCCTGTAGCAAACCTCATAAACTCAATATTTTTTTAGATAGCATGCTGGCCTCTGTCGTCTCGTAC
Organism: Ixodes ricinus; assembly: GCA_037355805.1. Lineage (NCBI taxonomy): Eukaryota > Metazoa > Arthropoda > Arachnida > Ixodida > Ixodidae > Ixodes > Ixodes ricinus. The sequence goes on along the minus strand of JAZHYW010030645.1, from coordinate 68,698 downwards.
AGACAGTCTGTAGTTAAGGGAGACCGGTCCCAAGACTAAATATACAATATTTACAAGCAGCAACACATTATTATATTTTGTGTACAGATCTCACCAGATTAAAGTGTTGTTTTCGTGCAATGAAAACGCTAGAGGGCGCTACTGAGCAGCATGTGCACTTCATGTGACACCCAGAATGCGAGGATGACGGGTTTGTTTACATTGAACGGGCCATATTAGTACGGCATAATCGCTTATTGCTTTCGGATGCGGCCTGGTTGTTTGTTACTGCTCTGTCACGTATCACACGCGATAGAGAAGAGATGTTGGTTTCCGTCCATACACAAGAGAAACTAACAACTTTGTAAGAAGAGATGAGAATAAAACGGGGCAAAAAGGTATTGGCAAGCGCGACTGTGTGCTCAAAACACTGCGTGTAGTAGATGCGTTCACGTCGAATTGTGTTGTATTTTGTATTATGTTTTGCTTTTTTCAACAGTGTTTCTGTGTGCAGCTTTTGTGCACAGGACACGGCAGCACGTAGATGCTTCTTTTGTGATCCGTTTGATCACTACGCTGAAAACTGCACAAGACCGCAAGCAAATCAAGACAAGAAGTCGAAGCTTCATATTGATTAAAGGTGCTTCCTTTGCACGAGGCAAAATCACACAGCTCCATTTCGTCGAGCCAACATCACCTGTAAGATCTTCGAACTAAGTCATGTAACGTTAATGTGCCGCCGTAATGGGCAGAGCCGTGACGCAAACTTCAGCGGAACCGCTCAGCGTATATAAACAAACGCAGCCGGTTGCCTTGAGCGCTCAAGTGGTACAACCCCAGAGCAAGTTCGCCAGATGTCTACCAATAGAGGATGTAAGTTGAAGACAGACTAACATCAAGGCTGTATAAGCATACCTAAAACCAGTTTTCTTTTTAATAATCCATGTAATTTTCATGTTTTAAAACAGATACATCATAGTAGCACATGCTTCATGCGACAAACAGCGGTCGCTTGGACAGATGGCTTACGGGTGGTCCAGTACTCTCGTGTGATGCTGGACAGCAGAAGCCAGCGTTCGTTTATAACTGCAAGCATATCCAAGAAGATCGGATGCAAAGTACTGAGAAAAGAATGAATAATTTGGAGGAACGGAACCAGAGCGAGAACTCAACGTTGTGGAGGTGAAGCTGAAGGAAGAGCCGGAAAAAAAGATTTTGATGGAGCCCTTACAGGTTCAAGTCTTTTCAAGAGAGACGCCACCGAGGTCAGATTTTAAGATTCACAGGAGTCTCAAGAAGCTGTACATGCTTCTGGCAGATGATTCAGGAAAGGCTGTCATCCCCAAAGCAACAAGCATTTTTAAGGGTCTCATTATTGCTGCGAGATGGTTACGGAAAAGATAAACAGGCTGGACAACAAACGCACAACCGTCAAGAAGGCGCTGGGATAGGCAATCGAAGGACTTACAGCAGTGCAAGCAGAATTGACGTGTTCATCGACGTTCATGTTCTTAAAGCTTACCGCAACAGCCGCGGACATGAACAATGACATGGAAAAATTTTGGGAACTGGAAGCAGTGGGAATCAAAGATAGTCCAATAAAAAGCAGTCAAGAGGATGGCATTCAAACAAAGTATGAAGGGACGGCAACTTTCCGGAACGCCGATATCAAGTGAGATTACCATAGAGACAAAATGTAAACTAAAATACAACAAGGCGCTTGCTATAAGAGGGCTCGTGGAACTGACAAGGAGGCTACAGGAAAATTCGGACATGCTTGAAAAGTATGATTGCGCAATACGAGGGTACCTACTACCTACCCACCGGCCTAGCAGAAAAGGCGAAAAGAGAAAAACACGAACGGGCGACCACCTTGCTTCTACATGCGACATCAATCAGTTATGCGAGGGAAGGTCACGAGAGAGGTTCACATAGTGTATCAATCAATCAATCAATCAATCAATCAATCAATCAAATCAATCAATCAATCAATCAATCAATTAATCAATCGATCAATCAATCAATCAAAGAGCTTTATTGTGTTTCCCAAACAGCTTTAGGGGCCTTTTAGGGTTGCACTTTACATAATAAAACAGCACTGAAGTAAACAATCTACACGTCAATCCTGACCACTCTACTAATCTTGAATCTTTTAAAAGGTATAAAAAGTCCACGTGAGGGATAAAAAACTTGTACTTTAGCATCATCCGTGTAAGCGGAGGACTGGAATCTAGATAAGATGGGTAAAACAAAGGATTAGACCTATTTTGTCGCTGGGGGACATGAATTGAGATTCTACTCAATAACACTGGGGAATCAAGAACAGAATTGAACAGCGTATATAGAAACACCATGTCGCGAACTAGTCGCTTAGTTGAAAGAGGTGAAAGACCAAGAGGGTGTGTTCAGGTAAGGACGGTCATGGTGGTGTCATGTCTATTTCTTGTTTTCAATTAAATTTATATATGAGGTAGCTAAACCTCTCCACACAACGAGACAGACCTTACTTTTGCAAGATACTTTCTTGTATTCGTGAGAAAAATCGCATTCGAAAGAAGGTTGAAACAACGATTTTCCCAACTGTGCGATGACGCAAATTTGAAGGCCGGGGGAATAAAACGTGCAGCTTTCTACACTACCAAAATTTTTTAGTTTAATGCACGCATACTTTACTCCCAGAATTAATGATACTTAACTTATATGAGCATATATTTCAAGCGAAATAAAATGCCAAACTTGGCTTCTGGAGCAAATCTTACGTAATAAGGCATTTTTCGACGAATTTTTAAGTGGCTTTAAATTTATATTCTAAAGCTGAAACTTTTGTGGGGAGTGTTTCATGCTTTGAAAACTTTTAACAAATTAATTGGCGTTCTACTGTTGAAAGTGTTTTCTGCATTGCGCCCGGAAATTTCGTCAAAATCGAAAAAGTCAAAACTTCGCGATTTTTGTGCATCAAATAAAAAAATCATCATTCTCGATTTTTTTTAAATTTAACCCGATGGACTCTTGATGACCTGTAATTACAAATCTGCAAAGACATGTTGCATTATTTTGTTTTTAAACAAGAAAATAAATGCGTAACCAGGTCGTGGTCGCATCAATTAGCGCTGGGGCGTTTGTGTCTAAACGATTAGTGGTACACGAGCGACGCATGCCACAGTATCCGTACTTGGCCATATTAATGCCCACGCGCCATGAAGCACTCTAGAAAAACACGTGAACTTGTTTTCGTCGCTGATGTGGCTGATATTGCCAATGAATACTGAACTTTACTGCGCGTCCGATACTCATTACGGTGTTATACTTGGCTGGTCAGATACATGCTCATCGTGCTACCTCTTCAGATTAGTACTTTAATTAGACTACTTGTATGACAAAATATTTTGATTCGTCGTTCTAGGAACCGCTGGAACCGAGCGATCGAATGGAAGCCTTTGGCCCGGCTGATAAAAGGCGTGGCGTGAACGGAACGCTAATCCGGTGGTATATTATTGCATTGTCACGCATGGCGTAGCTGGACTCCACACAGCAGCACAATTGAAAGCGGTAAAGGAAAACAAGCGTTTCTTGATGCAGACTTGCCGACAAAATAAGTGGCAGCCCCCCCCCTCAAAGTGGGGCCGTAGGTTTCATCCGCGCTCGCAAAGGCGATCGTATCTCACCGACGCGAGGTAGCGATACGCGACACCTGCGGCGTCCCTGCAAGGTGTAAACATAACCGGCAGGGCGTGTGGCGATGATAAACAAACACCAGAGTCATTCATCCTGCGATGGCACAACAGCCCCTCCCCAATACGGAGAAGAGGGGTGGCGAGGCGTGTAGATGCAAGGTTGGTGAAGAGGATGTTAATGCAGTGCTTCCATACTACAAAACTGGCTAACTGGATGGCAAAGCCCGAATAAGGAAGATGTTGTGCACGTGAAAATCAAGGGAGAGACGGAATGGGCTCTAAAACGCTTCATGACCCGGTCCCTGCGCGAAGCATACCGCGTCTACAAACTTGCCGACCCCAGCTTTGCGATTGGCTTCACAAAGTTTATATTTTTGTGACCTAATTGGGTCAAGTGCTTGTCACGCCGGGTGGTGTGTGTTTGTCTAATGACTCGGCGCATGCATGGTTGGCTTTGTCAAAAATTAAGGCACACCTCGAGGACAACGCATCAATCTAGGCTCACTAACGTTAGTGGTGGATCGGCCGCACATTTTAAGAACCGGTATCAACTTCATTAGTCGCAGTGCAGTGTGCTCCAAACGACGAAGCGGATCTTTTCGGCAACAGGGCAAGGCAACAATACATGCGACGGGGTAGGGGGCTTGCAAAACACCAAGCCTACGGATGGCGATCTTGGAGGCATTTCGAGAACGAAAAAAACTAGAATGGAAGGATGCCAAGGGGTGCCTAGGATCCATGTCGCTTCACATGTGGAAATATAAAAAATTAGATCAGGAGAATTCCTTGTACGTTGCACGCAGCGGGGACTCTGAGTGGAAGAAGCCATGAGTCCCTTGAACGTGCTCTAGTAGATTGCTTGTGTCACCAAATCCGGCTATGCCCCGATATATTACATACTCCCTCTCGTTGAATTACCCGGAGACTGACCGGAGATCACAGTTTCAAAATTTCTATGCCATTCAATATAAACAAGACCCCGCGGGACAAACGATTCCAAGGCCTTCCTGCACTTGGTTTAATATATCGCGCTTTCAACTGCGCTCCTTTCGTCTCGCAAGAAGTCTGCTCTGTACTTGGAGCCATGATATTCGATCTGCGAAAAAGCGGATCCAGCCAGGGAAAAGCGACGGCGGCTGGCCAGGTCCGTGCTGGGGAAGCCTCCGCAAGAAGTGTGTGTGTGTGTGTGAGTGTGTGGCTGGCCTCATCAAGCTCCCCGCTAGCCCACCGTGCAATTCATTGGTACCACCCCCTTCGGACAATGCAACGGGAGAGGCCGTAACTCCCAGACAGTGACAGATTAGACACTCCCTGCACCCGCTAGCTCCTGAGTATTGCAATATGGTTGGTAGTAATTCAGGATTTTAGGAGTTCAGCTTTGACTTGTCTAGTAATTGTTTTTCTTTTTGTGTATTCGCTAGGTATTTTCGCATTTTGCCGCCCGCGCACCGGCAGGGTGAACTGCGAAGGCTATTTATTGCCACGTTTCCGTACTTGTGAACCCCATTATATTATTTATGTTTCTATTTAAAGCATTATTTTAATTAAACTCCCGTTATTTTAAAACTTGTGTTACGTCCTCTTTATTGGCTAATAGCTCACCGCGGTGCAGGTCGGTCGACTGATCAGCGGTTTTTTCTTTATTTTCTGTTTATAGTGAACCACGAACCTGTGTGCGTGCGACGGCTTGCGGCATTAGGTAGCGGCGCTGGTTGATTCACACCAAGAGAATTCTAATTGCAAATAAACTTCTGCAGGTATTTGCACCCTGTAACCCTCTTGGAATTTCATGAAATATTTCCCCAGATCGATAACTCTCTGCACACCTTGACCCAGTCACAGATCGTGACTTTTCTGAATGCGGATGAGGCGTCGCAAGAGATCCTGTTGGAGCGACGTGAGTAGCGCCCGAGCGCACACTTGGCTGCTGCCTCCGACGCTGAACCGCTTACGCTATCTAAATACCCTCTAACTCAACCTCGATTTCCACCATTCCCCATTGTTTTTCTAGGTGTAAGCTGTTATCGTTCAGCCCTAGACATGCCCGCCATCGGTCGGGGCAGAAACTTCCGCAATGTCGCTCGTTCCAAGTGATGCCTAGAAAATTGAATGAAATTATTTTGTCAGCAAGCTTTTGAGCGATGCCCAGAAATACGAATCAAATCATTTTGTAAGCCAAATACTAATATTAAAGTACTAACTTTAAATGGTAGCACAATGAACATCTAACCAGCCAAGCATAACACCCTAATATGGATCGGACGCGCGGCAACGTTCAGGTTTCATTGGCAGTGTCAGTCACATCAGTGATGAAACCAAGTTCACATGAAATTTTTAGAGTGATTCGTTGCGTGTGTGGGCAATAATATAACCAGGTACGGATACTGTGGCATGCGTCGCTCGGTAGCACTGGTCGTTAAGACAGAAACGCCCAGCGGTAAATGATGCGACCAGGACCTGGTTACGCATTTATTTTCTTGTTTTAAAACAAAATAATTGAACATGTCGTTGCAGATTTGTAATTACCGGTCATCAAGAGTCCATCGGGTAAAATTGAAAGAAAATCGAGAATGACTATTTTTTTTAATTGATGCAGAAAAATCGCAAAATTTTGACTTTTTTGATTTTGACAAAATTTCCGGAGCTCAATGCAGAAAACACTTTCAACAGTAGAACACTAATTAATTTGTTAAAAGTTCTCAAAGCATGAACACTCCCCACAAAAAGTTTCAGCTATAGAATATAAATCAAAAGTGACTTCAAAATTCGCCGAAAACTGCCTTATTACGTAAGATTGGCTCCAGAAGCCAAGTTTGGCATATTATTTCGCTCGAAATATATGCTCATATAAGTTAACTTTTAATAATTCTGGCAGTAAAGTATGCGTGGATTAAACGTCGAAAATTTGATCGAGTAGAAAGCTGCACTCTTATTCCTCCAGACTTCAAAGTTGCGCCATCGCGCAGTTGGGAAAATCGTTTTTTCAACCTTCTCTCGAATGCGATTTTTCTCACGAATAAAAAAGCGTATCTTGCAAAAGTAAGCTCTGTGCCGTTGTGTGGACAGGTTTCGCTACCTTATATAAAAATATGACTGAAAACAAAAAATATGCATGACACCACCATCACCGTCATTATCTGAACACACCCAAGAATGTCCAAAACAATCACACAATCATAAAAAAACACTCCGTCCAATGTGACGATCATAGACAATTCTCACAAGTCGTCTTTGTATGCACTCCAACCTGAGCGACTGACTGACACCCAAAGAATTCCATACCGTAGAACAAAAGTCCAACCGTGATAGAACCAAAGCACGAAAAATGTTTAGTATACAAGTGTAACTCCGGAACTTACGGGTAATGCGTGAAATTATGCCCAGGATTCGCAAGGAATCATTAATAACCTTTGAAACATGATAGTTAAAGTTCAGGCGTGAATCAATTAAAATTTCAAGGTCACGCACAACAGAAGATCTTGAAATTTCAGAACCACCAAATGTGTAAGGATGAACAACAAACATATGCCTTACGGGAAAAAGGAACAACCATAGTTTTGGTTGGCGTTCAAAACCAGCGAGTTCGCACAGCACCACAAATGAATTGCATCAATATCTTTTTGTAACAATTCACAGTCCACCGGCGTGTGGATACTACGACAAATGTTCACGTCATGATACTCGTCAAGCAGTTCCCCAGACATACTTTTAAACCGTAATCTTGAAACCGGTGAAAATGTAACCAGGACCTAGTGGCTTCACTAATCACCTTCCGCCATCATAGTATCACAATGGTGTCCAAAGAGGAAAAGGCATTTTGTACAGATTTGCATTCACGAAGAGGGCAGAGTTGCGCTGCGCCTGTGTTGCTGGAGAGAGACGACGAGCATATATCAGCAGTGCCCGGAAATTGAAACATAGAGAATGACCAGGGCCACGTTTGGAACTGTTCCAAGCACCTTCCTTCTCGCAGCCACAATTCAGCATCGCCTGAAAGCTGTGGAGGACGAGTTTCCAGAAACAGTTGCTTTATTGAAGAAAAATATCTATGTCGACGATCTGTCACTGGAGCGGACACCGCGGAGGCGTCTATAGAAATGTATCGTGAAGCACGACGCATGTTCTCTAGGGCGACAATGAACTTAAGAAAATGCGTGTAGAACAACAAAAAGGTACAAGGGGACAATACAAAAAATGACACGCTGACGAAAATATATGATAAAAGAGTATGGCTTAATATGATAGAACGTACCAGACTCACTTGCTTTTCTGGTCTAATGGTGGATTGTGAAGTCCCATGACGCACTCCTAAAGTGCAACAAATGACGGCGAGGCTGTTTGATATCTTAGGAATGCTGACGCCATATTTAATCGGATAAAAAAGAAAATTCCAATACCTGTGGGAGAAAGATATTACCTGGGATAGTCCGCTGCCAAAAAAGGACACGAGAGAACAGACGACATCGATAGATAAACTAGAGGTACTGAAGCAAGTTCGTATTTCAGGATGTTATGACGGCAATAGACAACGCCTAGTAGAGAGAAAGTAGGTGCACATGATTTCAGACGCAAGACCATTCGCGTACTGTACATCATCGTACTTAGTCACCACTTGCGAGGACGAAAAGATGGAAACGCAACTGCTTTTAGCGAAAGGTACAATTTCTCTATTCAAAGCGATCTCTCTTCTAGCCGGACTAGAGCTTTTGGCAGCAACCAAGTCTTTAAGGATCAGGGAGTATGTAAAATAAACTATTCTTCGGAAAATTACACAACCATGCTTTTCGGCAGATCCCAAGATAATTCTCCACTTGATCTAAGAATATAGAAAACGATTAAAGTTCGTCGAAAACAGACTGAAGGAACTAGCTTGAACGTCTGATCCAGAAGTATGAAATTGCGTGAGAAACGTAGGAAATCTTACCAATCTAAAGACGAGATGAGCAAGAACGTCTCAACTTCTGACGTCAAGCTTATGATTGAAAGGACTAAGACTGGCTTGCTAACGACCAAGCGCGGCCACTCTACGAATAAACGAAGCCAAGCGTTAAAGACATTTCGGTGCAATATAATCCTCGCACTGACCAACATAATTGGCATACGAAGGTTCAGCTCGTACGTGGAACTGTTGAGGGTGACATTTTGAACATTTAGGTATATAAAAAATTCAAGAGGAAGCAGCTCCACAGGCAGTCTTGGGTAAGTTACTTTTAAAAAGTAATTAGTTACAGTTAGAGATAGTATTTCAAAAAGAATTTAAGCTACAGTTTCTCAAAAAATAAAAGTAACGCGTTGCAGTAACAGTTACTTTGCCATACTAACTTAGTTACTTTCAAATACTTTTTTTAAAATTTAACTATGAAGACATTGATGACAATACACAATCACTACGAGTTATATGTATCACCTTCCCCTTTCTCAAGAGTTACTATTATTCCCCTTTCTCATGTGACAGGCAAAATATACGGATAAACAGGTGGGTCCATTACAATATTCGGGAGGGTTGCAGAAGGCTAAACCTTGTGGAACTGAATAAAGTGGAAAATACCGTAAGTATCAAACGAGATAAAGACTGGAGTGAACAAAAAAAGCGTTTTCTCGGAAAATGTTCCGTTTTATTTTTTATTTATTTTTTCTCTCTCTCCTCATATATTTATATGCAACGCAGAACGAAAGACTCAACAGTGGATCATGGGTTCTGGTCCCTCGGGAAAGGGCAAGTCAAAAGTAGAAATGTCGTCTGTGGCCCGGGTCAGACAGCGTCCACCGGCGACGAGTCGCTTTCTCTAAAAAGGGCTGTCGCCACGACTGCTGCGATAGCCGGCGACAGAGGTTCTCATTCGGAGTCTAACAGAGCCTTTAAATGTCCACGCGTCGTATGTTTCCGGGCAAGGTGGCGCTGTCGCCTGGCTAAAGAGGCGGGGGTGGTACGATGCGGCCGGGAGGGGTGAAGAAGAGGTGAGAGAGCCACGCACAAAAATGCTGGAAATAAAGTAAACGTTAATGCAATTTTCGGCGCATGAGAAAAAAAATATTTAGACAGACCTCTATTCTCGCGCCGGCACTTTGCTCGGACGAAACAAGTTTTGAGCTCTTGCTTTACTTTGTCCCGTATAATGTGGGGCCTAGCCTCCGCAAATGGTCGAACCCGCTGTAGTGTTCACAAAATAGGGTCTTTTGTAATTGAAAGGCATCTGCATCTTTGCAGATACTTTTCAGGTACTTTTTCATGAAGTATTTGTTATCGTTACAGTCACTTCAAAAATAATGTATTGAGTTACAAGTAAACGGTAAACATGTATGAGTTACCGTATCGCGATTCAAGCATTACGATACTCCCAAGACTGGCCACAAGTTACTTGACAACGAAAGAAAGTAACAAATCTGAGTTATACCTGATTCAACAAAGGCAAAATAGAGCACTTGGATAGGGCATAACCATGAAGAACACAGAATGGAGCGGACAGATAGACTCGGCATGGGGCAAACATTTTCCAGAGTGAAGATTGGGTGCTCCGATTAGAAGTTCGTCTGCAGGAGAGTCAGTTCTGCTTTGCAGAGAAACACCCAATGACTACCGAGGAATAGTCACCTCACCTATCTCCTGGTGCAGCTTGTTCACCGTATCACACTACGGACCAGTGAGGGAAACGCGGGCGCGCCTCAAGACAAAGTTATGGGTACTACAAGGCCGTCTATTGGTTAAGAAGACACTGAACAAATGCTCGGTGTGCAACACGCACAACGCGAGACCACTTAATCAAGAGATCGGCCCTTTACCAGCAGTCACCCGTTTACTGTTGTGGGCATAGACTTGGACAAACCTCTTTACTCAGAATCTGTCGCAGAGGTTATGAAGATATACGTCGGAATCTTCATATGAGTAGTAATCAAAGCTGTGTACCTGGAAGTCCTACATAGCATGTTAGCGGGCAGCTTCAAGCAAGCGTTTCGATGGTTTGTGACTCGGAGAGGAATCTGCTCTGTCGTGTGCAGTGAAGGGCCAGAACATTTAAAAGAGCAGACAAGGGTATTAGTGAAATGCTAAAAAATATTGAAGACTGATGAGTAAAATATTCTATTGCAGTACTTCAAATCGGGTGGAAATATATCGCGGAACAAGTCACCTTGATGGGTGGCTTCTACAAGCGCTTGATCAGGAGCATGAAAGCATCAATGAGAAAAGCAGTTGGACGGAAGTTTCTCAGCAGTGAAGAAGTGTTCACGCTGACAGCGGAAATAAAGGGTGCAATGAACCACCGCCCGTTTAAGTACGTTTAAAACAAAGCGGAGGAACCGGTTGCCCTTACTCCACCACGTATATAATTAGAGAGAAACAGCGCCGTTCCCATTTCCGGTACAAGCTGGGGCGAAGGCATGGAAGACGCCTGGATGTCCAAGCAACAGTTCTCAGGAGACTGGTGAAGCCGCTGGCACAATGAGTACCTAAAAGTAAGAGGAGCGCTTCTAACAAGAGACATGAGAGGCAGCCAGGTAAGAGAAGGGCACTTGGTGTTACTTAGCGGAAAGAATCATCGAGCTTTCTGGAAAACGTGCAAGGCAGAAAGGCCGTATTCAGGACGAGACGGCCTTGTACGCGAATGTCTTCTGCGAGCACCACGAAACAAGACCCTAAGAAAGACCGATTCGACTCCTCTACCCTCTTGAAGATGCCTTTCAGTAAGAGGCATTTGAGAGGGGAGAAGCTCTAAAATGTCCTGCAACTCTTCGCACGCGAAGGAATGCCGAACGCAGGTGTCCGGCTTTCGGTGTTCACATTTAAACAAGTTTGAGCAGTGATTAGACACAACGGCAGCTAGATTTTCGCCAACCGACTAATTCTTTGTGAGTGAGTTTACTTCTGCGCTTCTCCTACAATATGAATATCCAACTCGCCCAAGCATCCATTCTAAGAAGTAATTCTAGCAGTAGCTCGGCTCCCACGCGTTCTCGCGCACTCTCCTCCTCTCCCTCCATTTCTACCCGAATGGACGGAGAATTCGCATCAAATTTTTCAAACTGTTTTTACTGCGCTGCTGTGGATACAGGATGAAGATTCACAACTTTGCTCATTCTTTGCGTTATAATAAATAAATGACTTTTTTTTTCTCTTTTTTCTTTTAAGGTTGACTGGAAACAAAAGCAATCTGGACATCTGTTTTGTGACTTCCTGAAAGAAATACTATTATCGGACATGCTCTGGAAAAGTAACAGCAAATTTCCTTTTTTAATAATATTGCTTTTTTATGTTGTTTTCCGGTTTACCAAATTGTCCGCAAAAGCCCTGTTTAATATGGGAATTGGAAAACCAAGCACTGCCAATATCAATCAGGCAGTAAATCCTTCAACCAAAGCGAGCTTTAATTCAGATAGGTTAGGACCTACTAATGCAGTCTTTTTTATGACTAAGATATATTATAATATCATCCCTTCTCGTGTATTCTAATTTAAAAGAGTGTAGGATGATAGTGCCCTCGTAATCTTGCCCTAGCATTTAAAATTACTAGAATATTTTTTCGCGAGCAATTAGGCTGAAATAAAATTCTTTCCACGGTAATAACGTCACCCTAGTAATTCAGACGCCAGATGCTGCCGACACCTCCCACATTTGCAGCGTCCCTTCGCTGTTGCTTGCTAGGCTGACAAAAGAAACACCGTGGGGTGAATCACTTTAACGGGATTCACCCCACGTCTCGCGCGTTGCATGAAATAAGAAGAGCCGGATTGAAGCGAACCAAACTTATCTAAACGTGCTTGGCGGTTACGTCGTGCGCCTTGACCATAACGCGGTCAACGCAGGAACGGCTGGACCCGGGGCATAAGCGCACTTAGATATCCCGAGCCTTGTGGCGTTTTCGCGTGTTTACGGTAGGCTGGATGGTGATAATGATGACAACCTGCTGCTGTTCCCTTTAAAACGGGAGGTCCCATGATGTTTGGGACCTAGCTTGTGGGGTTTAGATGGCCCCTATTCTTCACCACCATTCACCAATGTTCTCCTATTGGTTGTTTCCACACACGACTCCTTTTATCTCAATTGGCTTTCGGCATCAGCGCCTTGGTTAATGTTGCCTTCGCCAGTAGACTCTAGTTCCTGAGCAGGCTCAAAGCCTCCGCCAGTGCGCCCTCCCCGGTCGGAAGTCTGCTCGTTGAGCCGCTTGCAATCCGGCGCACGACCATTTGTTGAAGCATCTACTCCACCCCACACACGACACTCTGATGATGAAATCGCCTAGTGACTCTAGTCGAAGAGTTGCAGGTACACCTGCGTATGTGGCGCTCCTGCATGAGCCTTGAAAAGTATGCGGCTGTCCGGGCTGTTATCATAAGGAGCAGATTCTGCCGAAAAGTTATACTTTCTTTTGATAGTAAACCAACCCCCAACGAACTGTGCCATCTAGCGCCCCATGTTCGAAAGAATCTGTTCGAGGTGCTGAGCGGGGGGGGGGGCGAATTAGGGAACGCCATGAAGCTTGCCGTGATTCAACTCTCAATGTAATCTCGCAATCGGACAAGAATATAAATTCCTTGCACTTATAAAAAAATATGAAGGTTTCAGACGTGACCAGCTTAAACAGTTGCCGGTGGACTCTTTTTTCTCCACTTGCTGCTTGACTTCTCATCCCAAATGGCGGCCATTTTTGGCTTACTTTTTCTGGTGCAGCAAAGAATTCTCCTAAACATTTCTGACTCTACTTGTTTTTGTTGTTATTGCTTTTCGTATGTCTGAGGACTAGAGTACCGGCGACGTTTGAGAGGCTGCAAGAATGTGAAGATGTGTGTAGAACATTTTGCGGGTACTGGAGTTTTATTTGAAGGTATGTTTTGTTTGTCGTGATTTCTTTTTTTTCTTCGTTTTGGGAGTTCGTGCTGACTGTGCCGCTTGGTATTAGTCGGCGGATCAAAACAAGTTCAATGAGGTCGAGTTTGACAAGTTTTTTTTTGTATAGCCTTATGTGCACCTTACATAATTCATGCGTCTTGATATGCTCTTTGCTTAAGCAATGGTTGGCTTCTTTTTAATATGAATTTTTATTGCCAATTTACTGCGATGCTGTTGGTCTTAGACACCTTTAAAGGCTTGGTGGTATAAGGAAGGCACAATCTTTAGCGTTTATTAATCATATTTACCTCCGTTGACCCGGCCATTGTATTTCGTTATACAGACTCCACCACAAAAATGGCCCATTTGGGGGGGGGGATCGGTGGCCGAGTGGGCTAGCGCAGACCAGCTCGGAGCACGTGGAGCGAAAGCTTGCGCTGCAGAACCCAGGATTCTAGGCTCAATCCCGACCCCTGCCCGTTTCGATCTGGGTGAGCATCATACCGGCGTGCGGTCGTGTATCACTACTCCGTGGTGCACGTTAAAGACCCCAGGCTAGCGGTTGTATTGGCACTGGATAAACTTCTCATCTACAGCTGGGAGACTGGTCGCCCATTGAGGGAGACGAAGTTCTAGTCTGTATAAACATATACACAACATTTTTTTTTTAAATGGCCCATTGGATGAGACAGTGTCAGACAGCTTTTTTTGATTGGATTTGGTCATGCCCACATTGGTGGGATAAGGAAATAAACGAACCTTTATTTCAGTCTCACTTTAAAAATAAAATGCCTCAGGCCGACGTGTGCTTAGCACCCCCACATGGACTGCATCATTAGCGAATTGGGCTTTCATATTGGTGGAGACTGTGTATAGACGTAGTTAATTGTTTTGGACGTGTGTGTTTTCGTTCTTCTTAAGGAAGCTACTCCATCGTCCTAAATATGTAGGGTAATAACTCAGAATAAAGTTTTGCGTTTTCCTCGTTTGTGTTTGCAAGCTAAAGACCCCTATGCAATGTCCTTAACATGCCTTCAAGAATAATAACAATATTGTGTATATATTTCCTGGTCTCGGACGAGAAACCTGTACCGGTATTTGCACACGGAAGACCCTAAAAAATATTTTCCACGATTGCAACAATTAGTGCAGTTATTATTACTATTTTTTAAAACGAATACACAGCCACTGGTTCATTTAAGAGTTGTACGCATGTATGCAGAAATCACGTGCACATTTTTACGTTTCAGATATGTGGAATATAAAAAACGCCCGAAGAGAAAAATATGTACTTTTTTCAGGAAATAATATTGTCGAAAACTTGTTGCCACATAAATAGTTATGGCAAATTCAGGCGGTCAATCGTGACCAACTTATGTTGCCGGAAAACCAGTAATAGTGTTCGAGTGGTCAGTTACCGGCTGGCGCCCACCGTTCGGGTGGGGTTCTCTGGCAAGCGTCGGTAACTTACCGGCGCTTTTTCCGCCCGAGCTCCAAATTGCCTGGCGAGCAGGCGTCATACTGTATCCGGTGTCGTCACTTCCGAAATAGGGGAGGAGGTCAATGAGAAAAAAGAAATGAACGAAAGAGCGAAACTGATCTGAAGTCACTTCAGCAGCCACCACTCGAGTCAATCCAAGTCGTTGGGACATGGGTGACGGCGGCGACAGGCTCTCGCTAGCGGTGTCGCGCGGGCAAGAAGCGAAGTAAACTGCCACCGTCTTGCGTTTCGTGTTCGGGTGCTGAAGGTCACGTGGTGTGCCGCCGGCGCGTTTCTGGTTGCCGGTTCCGCCGGCTCGGTCTCGCCGGCGATTGACCACCTGAATTCGCCATTAATAAGATTCCACCTGCCAGAACATTTTACAATGTATACCGTCTGGGGGTAACTATGAATTATTTCTGAAGCCAAGCTAACTATAAACTTTCGGTTGACAGATGTATTATAATAGTTTAGATGTCAGAGGTCTCAATAAACAAGATTATATAGAAATGGAAAAAAAATTAAAAGATAACAAAAAGCAGTATGTTCAAAACATGTGCTACTAGATATATTTAATTATGCAGAGCGAAATAAACGTATTGGATGCTTACGTCTTAAATCAGGTACGGTTTGTTTTGGTCGAATTTTGATTTTCGACAGACTAAAATTTTGGTTAGAAACATAATGTTTTTAATGAAGAACAGCGCAAACGTCGAGCCTGGTGATATTTTTTATTTTATTTTGTGTTATCGTTCTTTGATGTATTCGAGGCGAAAACTGACGTTTCCTGCCTCCGGCCAGGGGATTGCTTGTTTGAGCGCTCGCTATTTTCTCATTTCTCAAAATGAAGCGCTAAGACTCTTTAGTTCCTCGTCGATGTAAATTTGATTCAACTTAAAGATATTTTTTTATAGTTGACCTTTTTCTTAATGAATCTCTATAAAGTTCAGCAAGCTTTTACGTGTGGCCTATATAAAATAATTTATTGACCTTGGGATCGCCAGAAATCTAAAATCAAGATGTTTTGATTGAATACAACTGAAGTATGTTATGTTCACAATAATATGTCACATACATTTGAATGAACAAACGTCTCTCAAATCTAGCAAATGCGAAAAGTATTTTTCACGAAAACCCAAATTTTATTTGCTCAAGTTATATTAGTAACGAGATATAATAGTGGTCAAATAGAAATATAACTATATTTTATAGTATTTTGATAATATGTCCACTATTAATACTGGAACCTTGTCAGTTTTGCGTTGTAAAACGACAAGCTTTGTAACGGATACTACCTTTCACTCCGCATTAAGCAACATTTTAATTATTTTTAAGGTTACGTGTCGATTAAAGTCTTAATATTAGGTAACTAATTATACCACGCCACAATGTTGGTCATAATAGCACCTATGCCAGGGCGCAGTCACCACGAACAACTGAAAATACTTAGGCTTCAATTGGGGCCATACAAACAATAAATACAATGTTTTTGCCTATATTTGCTTATAAACAGGCGCAGATTGCTTTCAGTAAGACTAAAACAAACAAAAAATTAGTGTCTTTTTAAAAAAAATTATTTCCACAATTTGATGGAGCTTCCATCCAATTTTGTTTTCACCCTTATGTAACATATTATTTTTCTAAACATATATTTATTCGTATTTAGAAATCAAATCTCACTTTTAGCTTTTTGTGATGTCAGGGTAAAAACCTTTTAAGTAGGTCACACTTAACAAAAATCAAATACTATGCCGAAAATTATCAGAAGGACACGGTTCTTCATTTTTTCAATAATTGAACCAAAAATAGCTATCTTTTTTTTCAATTCAATAAGCATAATAAATATATTTTAAGAGTCTCACTCAAGAGTCCTAGCGCTGTGTTTCGAGAAGTAACAAAATAGCGAGTGGTCAAACGCGCAATTCCCGACGGGTGGCATTTTTTGCAATTGCCTTAAGTGTGACCTATATAGTATATTTTATGGACTTTCGCATCACCAGAAACTTCAGACGTAGCTCTTTTTATTAAATACACATGCAATTTTATGTTTAATGTAAAAATTACATCTATTTGAAAAATCAAATGTTTTGGAAATCTTCCAAATTCGGGACTGAATTTCTCAAAACCATTGTTGTTGTTTTTCGTTTCATTTGTAGCAAGGTATGATTGTGGTTTGTCATCAGTAATCAATAGAAAATAGAGTGTTTTGTTGTATTATCGCAATTAAACCTTGATTTTTCTAAGTTTTCCTTTGTGACTGCGCCCTCCCATAAACTCTATTCTGACCACTATATTGGCGTGGTATCGTTAACGATCTAATAATAATACTTTACTTACCACATAATCTGAAAAATAAGTTAACGTGTGCGTAATGCGGAGTGAAAAGTATTCACTCTGCAACAAAGCTTGCCGTTTTACGGTGCACATCTGACAAGGTTCAGGTTTTAATTGCGTTCATATATAAACAAAATACTACATATTATATTTATATCTTATAATAAACCACAATTATGCGTTGATAATAAAAGAATTTAACCAAATAATGTTTTTTTAGACTATCGATTTTGATTATGAAATATTTTCGAAACGCTCGGTGAATCAAATGTAGGTAACACATTTTATTTTGTACATATATTATATTTAATTTGTATTCATTAAAAATTCCATAGATTTTGGCATTTTGGTATTGTCAAGTGCATTAAAATGTCCTAAATAGGTGACACATAAAACACTTGCGAAACTTCACAAAAATTAGTGAAAAAAATTCAAAAATGCAAGATTACAACATTTTTATTATTTAATACACAACGCCAACTCTCAGTGATACATACTCGTTCCACCGCTGCCGCGGTCGATTATTTCACATATTTCTTCATAAACTTTGCCTCTTCTTTTATGACTCATAGAGCCTAATTAATTTCACACCTCCGCCTTATTAACCGTTCAACAAATATAATACACCCTGTTCCGTTCAAAGCGAAATTTTTCAATTTTCGAGAAATGCCTTTGGTATTGTTTGCACACACCCATGCCACGAGACTCGTGATACAAGTCTAAGATATGAAAATATATGCTGAACCCAACGAAATATTATTTCTAGTCACAGAGGTGCTGCAATACCACTGCATCAAATTTCAGGGTATAAAAAATGCCACTGCTTTTTTTCACCGCCAATATAAACTGTTTATGGCCAAACGTTCATTCTTTGCCCAAATGTAGTGCTAGAGGTTCGAACCAGCTGACATAATTAACGCGTTCTTGGTTATCTTATTCTTACAGTTATTTCTTTCAAAAGTTATCCATTACCTTATTCTACCCGTTATATTATTTAAGAGTTATGCGTGATTTTCTAAAAATTTTAATGAGAAAATGGAGCCCATTTTGCTCATTTTCGGTAACTGGTGCCATAAAACTCCACCTATCTGAGAACTCTATCGGGCGCCATTTTACCATTAAAAATTCGAAAAAAATCGCCCATAACTTTTGAATAAGATACTTAATGGTTAGAGCTGAAACTTTTTGCATCTGGTTCAGATCTCACGAGCTACATTTGGGCGAAGAATGAGCGTTCGGCAATCCGTAGTTTATTTATGCGTTAAAAATAAATAAAAGACGCTACAATTTTTTGTGAAGCAGAATTAGAGCACAGCTCTCGAGGAAGGGAGGGTACGGGAGGCAGGGTATGCCCTTCCTCCCTTTTGGTACGCTGCCCTCCTCCTTTTCTCTTCCCCTCTCAATTAGCAAGAAATTTTCGCTACATTTCCCGCTAAATCTAGCACGGAAATATTCCCGCTAAAATTAGCGGAATGTTTATCAACATTTTACCGCTAAATTTAGGGGAACATACAGCGAAAATTTCCTCGCTAAATTTAACGGGGAAACTGAATTGGTGTTGAGGTCACGTGACGTCAATTTCCCCGCTAAATTTAGCTCTGAACTTTTTCCGCTAAATTTACCGGAAGCATTTTGCCGCTAAATTTCAAGTGACGTCACATTTATTCACGTGACGTCACGTGTGACGTAATTACGGGAAACGTCCCAGAATGCAACGCTCCGCTACGCCGACGACGACGGCGGCGGCGACTCCGCTCAACCCGGAAACGGGCGCCTAAGAGTTGCGCTCTAAAAACCTGTAAATATTGGGGGGACAACCTGCACATAAATCAGGCTGGAGGTAGCACCGACACCGATCCCGGTTAAAGAACGGTCGATACAAGAATGGGGATCTCGAAGCATTTTAAGGCAGCTGGTTCAAGTTATGGAGATAGCAATGACAACAAAGAATGCAGCTCAAAGCGACTTAGTGCTTCAATAGGATAACCTCCTGGCGATGCAGGATAGGTCGGCTTCTAGAAATTACGAAGTACACAGACGGGGTACAAAGCAATATCAACGAAAAGCGTAATATAAAAACTCAGAAGAGTGGCGGGCTCAATTTTCAACGTCAAGCTCTTTCAGTTCAGTCGGAGCTGCTACTCGGGAGTGAGATTGTCAGAAGGGGCAGATTATTAGAGAAAGCTAAAGGGCACATCCGATTGTAACTAACGAACGGTATCGGATTGAAAAGATGATTTTCTCAAGTTTGTTCATACCGCCGCTTTGATTTTAATCTTTCTTCGAGGTGAGTGCTTGTTTATTAGATCTTGAAGGATCAGAAGTGTCTTTTTCTTGACAAATTGACTGATTTAATTTTTGAATTGAACAGTTTCGACGTTGAATGGCTTTTCGAATGAAGGCAAAAGAACAGAATCGATGGGATGTCGTGCGACTTAACGGTCAAGTGCGTCTGCGTTGGAGTGCCTTAACACAAGTGGGTGCGGTGCGCATGGGCTGGCAACGGCGAAGCAGTCTTAGAGTGGAAGGATGTCAGGCTACGATTTCCAGCCCCAAAATATATCCAAACCCAGAGCCACAAAATTAAGCTTGTCTTGATCATGCTGATAGACCCGGAGAGTACAGAATGTGTCGTGCATGAATCAGTCATGCGCAATGATTTGCTATGCTTAATTACGGTGAAGTGTAGTAATAATAATAATAATAATAATAATAATAATAATAATAATAATAATAATAATAATAATAACAGTAATAATCAATCATTATTTTATTCGGTGCCCAGGAACAACCATAAGGTCTTGGTGCTGGCACACTGACATATTCAAACTCTTCCTAAATTGAAACATACATATGTTACGGAGACACAGATTAAGACGGGTAAAACGTAAAAACATTACAACTAGACGAGAACACATAAGCAATACACTTCATCACGCCTAAAATGAAAGTAGATTAGCGCGTGGGAATTTGATTAGAGCTAAATGTTATAGCCTCAAGTTTAAAGCAACGAAGCATTACTCGCTTGACAAGAAAACGTGCTTTACAGGAGAGCATTAGCTCGAACATACTTTCAACTGAATGACCGAACTTGTTGGAGCTAGAATAAAAAAATATAAAGTGTTTCCGCGCACCCGTCTTAACTTTTCAATTACCTGGGGATTAGCCATATTGTACTAAAACTTACGGGTAATAATAATAATAACAGTTATTATTATTACCTTTATTCTATGTGTAGTTTGAGATCCGCTGCACACACGACGAGTTTGAGTTCTCCAGGATCATCCGAATGATGGAGGCAATTTCAAATTTATTAAGGAGTGCAGTGTGTCACGAGCCTCCTTTAATGAGAAGTTCTCCATGGGTTATCATTCTTTTGTATGTGCACGCTGGCCCTTGAAATATGTGTGCTCTCGAGTTGACAGGAGGCCGTTGTAGAAACTGAAGTATTCGCACAAAGAGGAGGTCTTTGCACACTTCGCGATATAGTGGTCTCGTGCGCTATTGGGGCGTAAAAAAATCCGTATAACTGAACCAAAGAGGGGTGTGCATTGAACTCTTTCGCAAATATGTCCTTAGGTGATGTATATATTAGACTGCAATTTTACGAGTATATGTTTCCGGGGAAAACATTCGGCGTAATAAGCTTCTTTTTTTTTCATATGCACAAAGGGGAAAACGGCAAAAAAGTATGGTTACAGATACTACTCACAGATGATATCAAACACGCTCGGACCTGCCGTATCTGCTTTCGGGCAGTCATCTCAAATAAGCTTCAACGTTTTGCATTAAGTTGTGCCATTTATTTGGAACAGCGTGAACCATGCAGTTTTAGCCGATTAGTTTACCTGTGCATAAAAAGAAAACTCTTAATATTGCAATGATTTTCTTTTTTTCAAAGAAACCAATATTTTTAAATTTTGAGCATGGTAAACGCACAGCTTAAAGACACCCTGTAAAAATGTTCCAAACATTCAGTTCATTGTTTTTTTTTCCTTTTTTAATACATTAGCATTAGTACCCTCAGGACATGAAAAAGCTGACAACGTCCGTCCGTGGACAAAAGAGTGGAAAGGAAGCGCGTTGCGTAAAAAAGAAGAGCGTAGTGAAGGACAAAGGCGAGAGGTATACGAAGTTACGTGGCGGAAGCCAATGCGCACGTGAATGCTGGCGCGAGTCTAAACTTGAAGGTGTTCGGAGCACGTATGCCTTGGTTTGTGCTAGAACATTGATTGTGAACCAACCACTTCCCTATTGAAAAACCGTCAGCGGGACGAACCAAAAATTTCTGAAATGTTTCGACGCACACATCAGCAATCTTTGAGGGGTTTGAGATCTTCATCAAAGTTTTCTGAAAAGCCTGACGTACCCTTTGAGCATTTCTGCAGGGTGTAAGAGACCCATCATTGTGTTTTCAGGGGCCTCTGGGGTCAGTCTCAATCCTTTCCGTGAAACCACAGCACACGTCAAAATCGTTTTTACGGGTCTGGGGGAGAGATCACCTGACCCTTCAAGATGTACTCGTCGGGGAAGTAGTTCGGCCATTTTGTATCGGGCGGCCGCGACGAGTTTTGGAAATTGAGGAGACGTTCCCCCGTCCCTTCCTATCGTGTCCCCGGTTAACGCGGCCCCAGCGAAGGAGAAAAGGGCTCGCACAAGAGAAGCCGTTACAGAAAGGAAGTAGCTCCTCTCAAATTCAGCTTTCCTGGTTTCCGCCCTTTTGCCCCTTGCATAGTTTTTCTTCGCCCAATCCTCGCTCACAACGGAGGCATTGGGAAAATGGGAGGGCGACGTTTTGTTTTTAGTTTGTAGATATCCCCCCAGGCAGCACACGGTATTGGGACATTACTGCAAGAGCACTGGCAGAAAGGGTCCAATGATTGTCTACGTTAGCCACTCTGTTCCAAACATTGTATATGCCATTATATATACTATTCAGTGATGACCCAGCTTATCCACTGACCAAGCAATACTGGAAGTTAATTTGCATAAAATGGGCAAGCTGGCTTGTCTGTTTCATTGGCTTGCAAATATTGGATGAACACTGGCATTAAATGGGCACTGTTGCCTGTCTATTTGATTAGCTCTGCCAATATTAGATGAACACTGGCATAAAATGGGCAACTTTCGACTCTCAGCTCCAGTGGTTTGCGAATATTGGATGAGCGTTGACATAAAGTGTGCAATATTGGCCTGTCAGTTTTATTGGCTTGCGAGTATTATATGAATACTGACATAAAATGGGCAATCTTGGCCTGGCAGTTCCATTAACTTGCGAATATTAGATGAACACTGGCATAAACGGTCAATGTTTGCCTTTGAGTACCCTTGGCTTGCTAACATTGGATGAACACTTTAATAAATTTTAGACGTTGGCCTATCAGTACCATCGGCATTTCAATATTTTATCGGGACTGGCATAAAATGGACACTGTTGGCTTGTCTCTACCATTGACTTGCCAACGTTGGATAAACACGTACTTATAATGGTCAATGATGGGCTGTTAGTACCATTGGCTAATCGACATGGCATGAACACAGTGGCATATGATGGTACATGCTAGTATAAATATACAATGGGCTTAATGTTGGAAGCATGTAGGAATAAGCTGGTTTAGGCGGGCTTGTTTTGCCTCAATAAGTTGAAGTTGCTCCAGCTCTTATCAAATTTATTTAATCTTTGTCAACGCGCGATTCGGGTACTTTTTTTCAAAGTAATCAAGAAAATGACAAGGTACAAACCTTGCAGGCAATGGTTTGCTGCTTCTTTGTGCATATTATGGCGTCGCCCGCGATATTGGCTCATCGGGACCGCTAACTGGAACCGCCGATGTAGGGGTCTATGCCTCGCTATTCCAAGGCGGCCAAACGGATGGGACAGTTCGCTCTAGATTTTAATATTAAATCTATGATCCGAACTGGCAAGCTTCGTGCCCCACTAAGGGTTTGCGGACTGCACTTCGTTTAGGTGAGGAACCTCTTTGCGATTGACAAGGAAAATAAAATATTTGGATATGTGGTTAAACAAAGACGGCGCTATGAAGTTACCGCACTACTTTTGCCACAATAATACGCCGAATGCCTACGTGGCCTCAAGGGAATGACAGCAGACGACGATTTTGGCTTCAGTTCTGAGTCTATTCGGAAGTGGCGTCAGGTGCAAGATGGCCGTAATACAAAGCGCAAAAAACGAGCACAAATAAGTAGGAGTGGACACATGGAGCGCTGCTGGCAACTGAAATTTATCTGGAAAACACAAAGATATATAAAAGCTCTATTATACCTCACCCCAAATAAATATGAATTCCTTATTTGATGAAAATAGTGTCAACGCACTGATGCAGCCGTCATCCTTCTTCACCCTGAATTTGAACACCTCAAACATTTTCTTCTCTGATTTGGTTTCACACTTACCCGGCATCTGTGTTTTATTCATCAAAGGATCACACGAACACTTATCACAGTGGACTGCCAAGTTCCCCGAAGGAGACCGCTTTACAGAAAGTTGATGCCCTATGTACGATCGGGTGATGCACGAGAAAACCCGATGTCAAAGCCCCGTGTTAAATGGCCAAAGACTGACACCCCCCCCCCCCCCCAGTCCATTTGCCCTGCATCTTAAGAAGCCAGTGACGTGGATCCCCATATCAGGCGTCCGGGTCCTCACCGTGACGGCGGATCATTTTGTTCTTAATTAAGAGACATTAAGTGTGTGCGCGAGCGTGTGTAACGTAATCATGCTGTCATATTTGACAGTCAACGTATTAGGTTAAGACATGGAGCAATGCTGGGTGAAGTACATACAGGGATTCTACACGTGGGGCAATCATGCTACACCCATACAGTCGCCCACACGTCATTCTTATTTTAGACTACCGATGTTGCACACTCTACGTATTTGTGTGCATGTTTTTTTTTTTTTGTGCTCGTGCTTTCCTATTGCTTTTTTTTTAATTTTGAAGCATAATCTAGTTAGTTTCAATGGTACTCTGAGGGAACGGAAAGGTGGCTTACAATTTTCTTAAAAGTTATGTCGCCACTTTTTAATTATTTTTTTTTTTTGAGGAGGAGGGGGGGGGTATTTTTGATTCATCATCGTGTATTTTTAGTTTTGACATTAGGCTCCAAGCTGGTTTCGGGGTTTCGTGTCTGTCCGTCCCTTTTTGTCCCCTTGCTCTAGCGTTTATATGTCTAAGCAATCGCTACCACATTGATTTTTGGACACCCGGATAGCGTGTACGACATAAAGACAGACAGAAGAATTTGAGAGGAACGAGTACAGAGGAGGGGGAAGAGTACAGTGGACTGGCTGAGATGTTTCGATGGCTGAAGTTTTTTTTTTTTTTTTGGTCTGAGGTGTTTAATGGGCTGGAGGCAGGCACGTAGCCAGGGGGGGGGCATGGGGCCCGCCCCCCCCCCCCCCCCCCCCGAAATCTTCCATTTTGCTGGGGCCTCCTCTCCCCCTCCCCTCATACAACATTTTGTCATGAAAGGGCTCCCCCCCCCCCTGAAACAAAATCCTGGCTACGTGCCTGGTTGGAGGGTTTTGAAGCGCTGAGAGGGTCCCATAAGACATCAGGTCTAAAGTGTTATTTTTAATAGGGTAACGATGGTGGAAGTAGACGGCAAGAGAAGGCGGACTATAAACGAAGCAGACGGCTGCCGAAGCGGGCGAACAGCGAAAGCAGCGTCACGTAACGGATGCCGGGGCTAATCGCGCAAGGCGGGCGAACAAGAGAGAGGAGTGGAAGCAATGCTTAGCTCGTCCTGCCGAAATGCGGCGCAAGAAGCGGCAAGCCGACGCGGGTCTGCGTGCGACAGAGGCTGGGGCGGATCGGGCTTCGCGATCCCATCCCGAAGTTCGCGAGGCTGAGGTGGCGGCCCACCTGGCCGCAACTTCAAGCAAAAGAGGAAGCCAAAACAAAGAGGTTAAGGGGTCAGCGTTACCATTTCCCAACAAGGGGACGTATGTGGTGTTCCGCAAGGGTCATGCTAACACACTCCCTCCCAGGCAGCACAGACACGTTGAAAAGACGTCGAAAGAAGGTGATGACGTCAAGAACCTCATGTCGACAGAACGTCGAAAGTCTGAACGTCACGTCCCTTCGACGTAATATGGAAAGACTAATGTCTGGAAAAAGCGTGGATTTTACGTCGACTTAACGTCCCACTTAATTACCTTAGAACGTCGAGTACACGTCTGAACTTGACGGGAAGTCAAGTGATAACGTTATATCGACGTTGACACAATGTCTCATTTAACGACCATAAAACGCCGAGTATAAGTCTAAACTGAACGGGATGTCAATTGAAAACGTCATTAACGACAAAATAACGTCCCGTTTAACGACATAAAATGGCGAGAGCACGTCTGTGATAACGTTATGTCAACATTAAAATAAAGTCCCCTTTAACGACCATAAAACGTTGAGCATACGTCTAGAGTAGACTGAACGGGATGTCGATTGACACCGGTCTCGACATGCGTCACCGTGGAACGATGTAGTCAACCGAATCTGGTAGCTTCGTTGCTCAAAGGTATGTTCGCGAAAGCACGTATATTCGGACGGAATAGCCCATTTGCTAAATCCCCCAAGCGCCCCGGCCCGCTGTCGATTACGAGACGGAATGTCCAACGAGCTGAATGTCCAACGAGACGGAAGATCCAATGATGGATATTCAGGCACGTTGGACATTCAGGCGCGTTGGACATTCCGTCTCGGTTGGACCTTCCGTCTCGTTGGACATTCAGGCTCGTTGGACATTCCGTCTCGGTTGGATCTTTCGTCTCGATGGACATTCAGGCTCGTTGTACATTCCGTCTCGATTGGATCTTTCGTCTCGTTGGACACTCAGGCACGTTGGACATTCCGTCTCGCCTGTCACGTGCTAGAATAATTTGTCTTGTTAAATATACAGACTTGTGTGTATATTTAATACGCGTTCCTGCCGGCATTGCCGTATTTTCGTCATACTAAAATGTCGTGCCACTGAAGCCGACGTCGACGGACTGGCAAAAAAACATAGAGCAGACACAAAAATTTTAATTTTATTTATAGGAACGCATGATGCTTAGTTAGCTGAGTGCCGATGCGCAGCTATGTAGCCAACGGTTAAAGGTGTCGATGGTACGACGCCAAACACTCATTTGATATTGACAGTTCAAATGTTTCGATGGCATAGGTCAGCCGGTTTGAAGTATATACTAGGGATGCGGTGTCCGAGTGGTCTAGTGCATCGCAACTGGAGGACGTCTATGAAAGCCGCACTTCAGATTCAAGGAATTTGCAATTCAGTCCTCATCCCTGCCCGTTTCAATCTAGATGAGATACGCACGGAGACCCTCATTGTAAGCACATGACCGCCCGCCAGCGTCACTGACTATGCGCAGAGTCAATATTTAAATTTTTGAAAGGAGTTTTCAGAGCTGTTGGTGCGAGGCATCAGCAGTTTCTGCCAGCGTAATTTCCCACTGATAAAAAAAATATATATATATATCTTTTTTGGTTCTTCAATAAAGTCTACATCTAACCGCCTATAAATGCACAGGTGTGGTTGGGGGTGGGACCCGACAACTCATGAGTAAAGGCAAAACAATTGTGTAAATTTGATTTTTTTTCGTTTGTTTTTGGAACAGATAATTACTCACTGTACACTGCAGTTGTCAGTAGTTTACATACGCATGCATTCCCTGCCAGTAGGATTGTATGTCACAAACAAGGGCGATAATACTGGTATCACGCAATACTTTCATGTGACATGCATAATGGTTTTCAGAAGCCCATGTAATTTAACTGGCTTCTCACTGGAAGCACTCCGAAGCTCGCGATCCTGTCGCGATAGTTGATGACGTCCTGGTACTTGGGAGTTGGACTGCTGATAAAGGACGCGAACGCACCCATCTCGGCGTGCAGCAGAAGGTTCACACCCGGATGCACCAATAGTCTGCATCCTGTGCGAATATAACAATAGATCGTTCCAGGTGGCTTTCTATTCTTGTAGGGGAAGCGTATTGCACCACGAATCCGGCCATTTCGTCGAAATTCTATTGGTCACTGGACAACTGGAAGAACGACGATTCGTCGAATAGGGCAATTCGCCCTAGGCCGATTCGCAGAATGAAGAATGAGGCGACAATGTCCGTTCGTTGAACCGTCAAAAAGAGTTGATTAGGGTAGGATGTGTAGATAGCCGGGGGCAGTGAAGAACAACAATAAAACCCTCCTTCATAAAAAAAAAAAAGAAAGGAAAGGATGACAAGTGCAGCTCTCAGAATTTCCAAGTGCCCGATACTGAATCGTACACGGTTCATTCTACGTGAACATGTTTACTCACGACTCTAGCATTATGGAATTTGGGAAGACCGAGCGAGAAGCTGACCTTCTGATCTGTGTCATATTGCACTTGTAATTTGCGCGTATGAATCGCGGTCGCACTGTCGCAGCGGCTCTGATAGAGTTACAACCAGTTGAATCCGATTGCAGCCTCGGCATGCTGCTTGGGCGCGTATCGGTGTGATGGCTGCATGCCACGTGACCAGAAAAGGCAGAGCGGAAACGACGGAAGCCAATCCTAAAAAAATAGTATTAATTATTAAAATTACCTACTTTTTGCTTAACACATGTTTCACGGCGACAGCAATCGCTTTGGTTGCCGAAGCATGCGAAACTAATCGTCGCGATCAGCATCAGTGTGCCGAATTCTCCGGACAAAAGCTCACCACTTTGGGATATCACCTGCACCAAGGCACAATCCCCACTTTAGGATATCACCTGCATAATCACTGATTTTGATATGAGGATC
This sequence comes from Ixodes ricinus, assembly GCA_037355805.1. Taxonomy (NCBI): domain Eukaryota; kingdom Metazoa; phylum Arthropoda; class Arachnida; order Ixodida; family Ixodidae; genus Ixodes; species Ixodes ricinus. Next base: position 40,605 of record JAZHYW010030645.1, on the reverse strand, counting down.
AAATTTTTGTTTCTGGGGACCGAAAAGTCCAATCAGAATCGTTATGTAAAAAAAAATTACAATTTAGTGTATTTACTTATACTACATCGACTTGACGTAGCAATAATATTGACAATTTGATTAGGTGTTTTTCCCCATGCGGGGTACATCATCTTTGCGCGACTAGCGACACCAATGAGGAAATTACAGCAACCCGTACAATACGGAAAGAAGACTGTGGCTGGGGTATGCACGATTAACGATTCTAAGAACTCTCGTGGACCTCACATTTGTTTCCGCGCCAGAGTTACGACCTTCTAAAAGCAAACGCGTGACCGATTGTCAATGGCCAACGAGTTCGGTCTTGTAGCATGTGTGACCGTTGCCACGTCATTTTTTTAATTATAGAAATTATATTTATATTTAGATATATTAAACCAACAATAAATTTATTGTTTTTTTATGAAGTCTACAAAATACAGGAGTATAATTTTAATTTTATTTGGGGGACTTCACAGAGGCAACGTCAGCGGGACAAGCTCAGCGGCACACCAAAATAGCCGTGCATTGAAAAGCCTGTTACTGAAAAGGCCGGTGCCGAAACGACCATATAGTGAAACAACCGCGTACCGAGATCTCCACACCGAAACGTCCGGTTCCCCATCTCATTGAACGCATTTATCATCGCCGTCACTATCAGTAATCCTACTATTCGAAAAAAGAAATATCTTCTAAATTCTATGCAAGGTTCATTCTATATCCGTTGGATATTCAGACTCGTTGGACATTCAGGCTCGTTGGACATTGCGTCTCGGTTGGATCTTTCGTCTCGGTGGACATTCAGGCACGTTGGACATTCCGTCTCGATTGGACCTTTCGTCTCGTTGGACATTCAGGCTCGATGGACATTCAGGCTCGATTGGATCTTTCGTCTCGTTGGACATTCCGTCTCGCCTGTCATGTGACCGATTGGACATTCAGGCTCGTTGGACATTCAGTCTCGTTGGACATTCAGGCCATAAGCGCCGCTGTCCAGGATGTTCTTCCTAGTGATCGGTAATTTCGACCACTTCCATGGTTAGACAGTTTTGGGTGTAATTTGGAGTCACCCTAAACAAGCGTCCTATTGTGCCCAAGGACCTTTCACATCACTTTTAAGATTTCTCGTCAATGACAACGTTTCCGATGCTGTGCATGCTGTCCTCCCTTCAACCTGGCTTAGCTGCAGAAATCTCTTACATTATTGTCACTCTCTTATACCTTCAAAGACGCTGATATTAAGTTAGAAACGCGAAAAATATTGTAACCAGCCCCGCTGACTATGAGCTAAATCCTGATTTTTGTTGTTGTGAATGCTTGGCTTTTTAAGCAATTCCTGCTAAAACAACATTCACGAGAATGATAATATTGTAAGAGATTTCAACAGCTCCGCCAGGTTCAAATGTGGATTGCATGCACAGTATAAAAAATGTTGACATTGACGAGAAATTTTAGAAGTGTTGTGACAGCACCTTGGGCTCTATAAGGCGCTTGATTATGGTGATCAAGGTGTTCGCTCAGTCACTATTAGGACGTCTCGCCCTCAACGTTCAAAAAACCTCCCGAAAAAAAACAAAAACGTAGAACTCACGTCGAATAATGTTGATGATGTCAAGGTGTTTCTCAGGACACTGTCGGTACGTCTCGTGCTCCACGTTCAAAAAACTTCACGGAGAAAACGTAGAACTGACGTCTATTATTGCCAATGACGTCAAGGTGTTGCTCAGACATTGCTGGGACGTCTCGCGCTCAACGTTACAAGAACCCCCAAGAAACGTAAAAATGACGTCGAATATTATCGATGACGTCAAGGTGTGGCACAGCACATCGTTGGGACGTCTCGTGCTCCACGTTCAAAGAACTTCCTGGAGAAAACGTAGACCTGACGTCTATTATTGCCAATGACGTCGAGGTGTTGCAAAGACATTGTGGGGACGTCTCGCGCTCAACGTCCGAAGAACCTCCCGAAAAAGCGTAGAACTGACGTCAAAGAATGTAGATGACGTCAAGGTGTTGCTCAGGACATTGTTGGGACGTCCCGTGCTCGACGTTCAGAGACCTTCCCGCAGAAAACGTAGAACCGACGTCGATTAATGTCGAAGACGTCAAGCTGTTGCTCGGGACATTTTTATGACGTCTCGTGCTCGACGTTCAAAGAACTTCTCATGCAAGACGTCGAACAGACGTCGATTACTGTTGAAGACGTCGAGGTGAAGCTTATGACGTTGTCACTACGTCGTGTGTTTGACGTTGTCGGAACCTCTCATGTGGGCGTACCAATGCCGTCGATAAAAAGTTTGTTAAGGACTTCGACGTCGCCCAACGTCGAGGACCTTATTTCGACGTCCTCTCGACGTCTTCTGCTGCCTGGGCTAAAGATCCACCAATGCATCTCCCTTTAACTTTATAAAACAATTTGGCGTCCAAATTGCGCTCGAGAACACCCTGTGTTTTGACTCCTGTCTAAACTTGCGACGTTGTACGCCCGCTGCGCTATCCGGAGTACCTTATAAATTAAGATTAGGATTCTGTGTTTTCGAATAAATCCGATAAACTGCGATAAACACTCGTCTGTAAACTTATCGGGGATTTGGGTTTATTCTAAAACGCCAGAATGTCGAGGTCACGATGGCAAAATAAAAAATAAAAAAGAAGGTACTTTAGGAATGAAGTGCGTAATAACACAAGGTGAGCGGTTCTGAAAAAAAAAACAATTAAATATTGTGTAAGTATGGCCCTTTCACGAAGCGGAGTGTTTTTGTTTATCTTGTTTAGGTTTGTTGAATACAATGAGTCAATGTACCTCTGGACCACGACAAATGCCACCGTTCCGGTTTCCAGTTTGAACCATAATATTTGTGCTTCTTAGAGGGAAGAGGGGTTGTGTTTTTATCACAAGATCTGAACCTGTAGATATCATAGGATGGGTAGGGAAGCTGAAGGTTTTCTGCATCTTGAAGTTTAGCTTTTAAACGTACCGACGTGTATGGAAGTGACATTGCTTTCGAGATTTGTCGTGGGACTGTTTTATTAATAATCTCAAGGGCACCCACGCGAAACGAAGCTGCAGAAATATATTTTAATGCCGGTGACTTTATGAATTTTGTGTGCATTTTCTTGAAGATTATGTATGTCTATAAAAAAATATATGCACAGAGTAAAATTATATTTTAAATTTCGGAGGATTGGGAAATGAAGAACAATAAACTCCGATATAACCCGATTTTGCAGCTAAAAATAAACAAAAAATTACCTTCCGGATTTTCCCAAAATGAACAACAAAAACAAAATCCCAATTTTGATCCACCCGTGATGTCATGAGTGCATGTGTGGACACTGAACATTCCTCGGCCTCGTTATTCGCGAGCTAGCTACTCGTGCCGACGGTTGGCTGCGGAACAAGTATGTTGGACTAAGATCTGCGACCCCCATGGTCACGTGCTAACCAAGAATGCTGGACTAAGGACTTCGACCTCGACAGATGCCTGCGGATCAAGTACGCTGGATTAATTATGACTCGTCGGCGATAGTCACCTGCAAACTAAGTATGCTAGGTCCACGTGGTGGCGAAAATTTTCGATGAAACCAGACAAGCAGACGTCATATTTTCGGACTCCGCTAGGATGTTCAACTGTTTCCTCACCCCAAGTTCTTGCACGAGGTGAAGTGCATTCTTAAAAAAATACATAGTCAGATGGCGTGATCCTTATGTAACTAGTCGTGCATAGCTTGTGACCGTCCACGGTTGGAACTCGCAAACGGCAGACATCATCTCCTGTGAATTGCAGGCTCGGTTATCGGGCCTCTACTGTTTGGTTTTTATTAACGAGCTTAAAGTAAGTCATTCCTCGATACAATGTCGTTTCTTCGAGGACGACTGAGTCATGTTTTCGAAAGTCGTACGTCACGGCGACCAAATGAACTTAAGGGTAGCTTATCGCAAGTATCAACATGATATGAAAATGGCAAATGCTGCTCAACGCTTTAAGGTGCGTCTATATCGCAGGCACCAATAGAAAACAACCGCTTCACTTTTCCTATACTATCGACGATGTCGGCTTAGAAAGAATCACCAAATACAAGTACCTTGGCGTCGCACAAACTTCAAATTCATCTGGTATTTGTATATCAGCGATCCTGTTAAAAAAGCAACAAGAAAGTTGTGGAGTTTGAGAAGGAACCTACGCTACTGCACCTCCGCGACAAACTTAGCATCTTATAAATCCCTTATTCTCCTGTGCTAGAGTACGCAGACTTAGTATGTCCCATGTGGCTGCAAGCTAGCAATAATAGTTAGAATATGTTGAAAAGAAAACTCTGCGGTTAATCTTCGATCGGTACGACAGACGGTTTTCAAAAATGGAACTCTACCAGCAATCAGGCTTTCCGCGCACCTTGCGATACGAAGGAAAGCTAACCGGCTAAACATGCCCTTCCAGCTTTTCAACGGCACGAATAGTCTAGATTTTGCCGACTACGCTACAAACAACTCAAGTCGTCTGATCAGGGAAAAACACGGTAAAACAATCGGAGAGCCTTTCTTCCACAAAAATGTGTTTAAAAAGAGCCTTTTTCCAACGGACAGTCGCTGAGTGTAACGGACTTCCTCCAGAGCTCATTGATCTACACTCCCTTGAAATGTACTCTTTCAGCGTGCTATCACTCCTAACCAATGACATGTGCAAGATATAAATAATAACTCGCCCCCTGTATTTTTCTCACCCTGACACAACGCGCTTTTGTATTCCACTCCTTCATTTCTTTTTATGTTCTTGTTGCACGTATATTATCTCATGCTACTGATGAATTATCACGCTGTTCAATTTATGTTCTTTTGTTCTTTTGGCTGTAATGCATTATGTTACTGCGAACGTATGAATCTGTTCTATGCATGATGTTTCGTTTCTGCTCTACTACCAGTACTTGAATTTAGCCTTGGCCTCTGTACAGGCGGCCAGCTAAACCTTAAATAAATAATTAAATAAGAAAGTGCTATTGGCTGCCGACGGCAGTAACGGACAACAGCATGTTATCCTAAGTATGAATTGCTGCCGACCGTCGCCAACAAACTATTAGTATGCTGTACGAAGTATGTCTTGCCGCCGATGAACGCCTTCTGACAGTATGATTGACTAAGTACGACTTACTGCCAACTATCGCCAGGAGACTATAGTATGCTGGACTAAAGGCTTATTCACACGATGCATCTTTTCAACGCGCCACAGTTTAGCGAAACCAAGATTTCGCGAAATCGGCCTGTTCACACCTGGAGTTTGACGCGCGAAACCTGTGACGTATTGACTCACGAGAATTTCGCCAAACCTTGTCATCTGCACCGGGAATACCAAGCGTTTCGCATCAAAATGATATGAAGTACGCACAGTGTGAAGAGACAGTCTGTTTTATTAATACCACTCAATGAACTTCGTCAGATTCGGCTCACTGGGTTTACTAGTCCTGCCGAACCCGGGAAAGACCGCGAACGTCAAAGAACAGGCAGATGATCTCGAAGCGTTTCGGACATTTTTGCACCGCTAATAAAGAAAGATATTCCCAGTCATCAGGTTTATATCCGGTGCTTGCACTCGTCGCGACTATTGATGAATCTGCACCGCGCCACCAACCCGTACTGTAGGCGCCGTTCACACACCTGCAACCGAGTAGGACCAAGACTCGTCGCCCGTACGCACCGCTTCTCCGCTTGTCGCTCGCCATGTTTGTTTATTTTCTTTCGGCTTTGGCTCGGATACGGAATCGGCCAAAAATCAAACTCCTCCAAAAGCTCGCTCCTCCTCGAAGGTCAGACGTCATAGCGAAGTCGAGCGGCCATTGGTAGCGTCCGCGTTTCTCCTTCGGGTGATTGACAGGCGTCGGTGAGGTTTCAGCGAAAAATTGCTCCAGAAGCGAGGAAGACGCGCCACTTTTTTCGGAGGCGCGCCACTTTTTCGGTCGCGTTCAGACGGGGAATCTGTTTCCCGAAACCTAGTTTCGCGACACAAGATTCGCCAACAAGATGCATCGTGTGAATAGACCTTAAGTATAACTCGCCGCCAAGGGTCCACTACGGGCTAAGTCTACTGAACTAAGTATTTTTCGCCATGGGTGCTTGCCCATTAAGTATGCTGGACGAAGTGTGACTTGCCAATGATAGTCACCTTCAGACTGATCATGCTAGATTGATTGCGACTCGACGCCGGTGGTCGCTTGCGTACTGGGTATGCTGGACTAGTACTCCTGTCAGACGGTCTAATTTAGTGCACCTCAATTAAGCTCACTTCAACTCACCGAATGTCAATTCAAGCGTTTCCGCGCCAAACGGCATAAATCAGTGTCACTTGGAAATAATGAAAATAACGATGGGTAAAGTTTTGTTAGACAACTAAAATGTTAAAGTTAAGGCACAAACGTACCAGCAATATTTAATTTATTTTTTTTAAATAAAGACAGGTTACAAGATTACGTTACGAAAATTGACATTATTTACGCCAATTGGATGATTCCGATCGATCCTCACAAGTCAAGATAAAAGAAAGACTATGAAGCAAACTCACTTCAAGACGAGTGTGCTCTTCAGGAAGAAGCCCTGTAGCACACCACACCAATGACACTAATGGCGAAGTGCACACCGTTGATGTGCACTAAATTAGCCCGTCTGACCGAAGTCTAAGTAGCGCTCGCCGTTGATAGTTGTGTGATCATGCAAGTGACCGTGGACGACAAGTAATAGGAGTAGATCCTCTTACGCTTCTTTTTACCTTTTCTTTGTTGCACCGATTAAAGATGTCGGACTGCGGATCGCGTGACCCTGGAAAACTTGCCTTTGATGCTGTCTTTATTAAAATTGAGATAAAAAGTTAAAGCCGTTTACAACTCCCTGTAACGCCGAATTAGAGCGCAGCTCTTGAGGAGGAGGATGGAAGGGTACTGAGGTGAGGGTATACCCCTCCTCCTTCCTCCTCACCTCGTCATCCTGCCTGCTACTCCGCCACGTGTCCACGTGGTCTTACGGGGGACACGTGGCCCCCGGGAAGTCACGTGACACTTCCGTAGGTCACGTAGCCACCGTGAGGTCACGTGACCTCACGGGTGGTCGTGTGACCTCAGGGGGGGCTCGTGACCCCCTGGAGGTTTGTCATCGACGCTGCAGGGACGGTTACGCCGACGCCGACGACGACGGTGACGGCGCTCAAGCCGGAAACGGACGCCTAAGAGCTCCGCTCTAAAAATTAAAGACGTTTACGATTCCCTGCAATGCCGAATTAGAGCGCAGCTCTTGAGGAGGAGGAGCGGAGGATACGGAAAGGAGGGTATCCTCTCCTCTTCCTCCCCTTCCTCTTCCTCCTCCTCTTTCTGCTCCCTCCTTCATCCTCCTCCTCCCTTCCTCCTTGTCCCCCTCCCTCATGACGTCACTCGTGACCCTCGTGACATCACTTGTGACATTCGTGACGTCACTCGTGACCTTCGTCAAGGCCTTTCCGAGTGACCTTCGTGACGCCACTCGTGACCTCCGTGAAGTCACGCGTGACTTAATTATGGGAAACGTCCCCTAATGCAACGCGCGGTTGCGCTGACGACGATGGCGACGGCGACGCCGCTCAAGCCGGAAACTAGCGCCTGAGAGCTGCGCTCTAAAAGTTTATAGCTGTTAAGTTTTGGCTCTGCCTCTTTGAAGTGTCATATTGTTGCCGGCCCCGATCCTGGAGGTGTCCCAGCATTGGTAATGAGTGCTGCGGACACCTGTTGGGCTGCAGGTCTCTGATCAACTTGACATTCCATGGAAGCTTCGGCTATCGAGAGCCGGGACTCTCCAACGACAGGAACGCCTGCGTTGGAGAATACTTTTAGAGCGCAGCTCTTAGGCGCCCGTTTCCGAAATTAGCGGCGACACCCTTGCCGTCCGCTTAACGCGCGTTGCATTATGGGACGTTTCCCATGATGACGTCACGAAGGTTACCCTTATGGGAGTCACTAAGTTACCCTCACAAGGGTTACCATCACGAGTGTCAAGAAGGTTACCCACACGAAGGTGACGAGGGTTACGAGAAATATCCTCACGATGGTCGCGTCGGTTACCCTCACGACTGTCACGAAAATTACCCTCACGAGGGTGACGAGGGTTGCCCTCACAAGGGTGACGAGGGTTACCCTCACGAGGGTGACGAGGGTTGCCCTCACAAGGGTGACGAGGGTTACCCTCACGAGGGTTACGAGGGTTACCTGCTTGAGGGTTACGAGGGTTGCCCTCACGAAAGTTACCTTCGTGACGTCACACGTGGCGTCGCGTGTGAAGTCATTAGAGAAAACACGTCACACGTGACATCACGTGTGACATAACGTGACGCCACACGCATCTAACACTGCCAATATACCCCCTAAATTTGCGGAAAATATTCCCGCTACATTTACCCTCATGACGTCACGTGTGACGACACGTGTGACGTCGCACCTGACGTCACAAGGGTAACATTTTACCGATAAATTAAGCGAGAAAGGAAGAGGGGCATACCCTCCCCTCCGTACCCTCCCCTCCTCCTCCTCAGAAACTGCGCTCTAATTCGTCATTACAGAAAATTGTAAATGTCTTTAATTTTTGGCGGGACTTTTAGTTGTAGCCGCCAGAATCGCGAGATTAAACAACACAGCACGCCGGCGGATGTGACATCAGTGCATGCAACTTCGTAACCATTTTTCTTTGTGTGGAAAGACAGAACGATAAGCACATACCGATCGAAAACGCTTTCCCGGAACCGTAGTTTTAGTTTTCGAGAATCTATGTTAAAAAATGGAAGAGGGACGGGTGCGAGTCAATTTATAAAGGCTGAGAGAGTCTGCGAGAAGAAAATGAATCATTAGTATTAACAGAGAAAGTCATAACGTAACAAAAAAAAGAAGCTGATGAATGATTATTCTAGCCAGTAAATTAAAATGTCAGTCATCGAGAAAATTGTCTATTTTGCAAATAATATTCGCTGGAAAGGAATAGCCATCTGTCACCAAACGTCATGCCAGTAAAGAAAAACACATTGAAATATTTTTTTTCATTCCGCCTGCAAAAGGCTTCGCTCATAATCGACACCAATTAGACTCCTGAGTAATAGCCTAGAAAATAAATCTACAAAAATAAAACAAAATTAAATTTTTGTTTTTGTTATTGGTGCGACTGGATTTTGTTGCTTGAGATTTTGGGTCACTTTGAGAACACTTACATTGTTCAATTTTAGTTATAATTTGCACGTCAGAACCGAACTGGCCTGAAAACTTTTCTACACATGTTCAAGAATCCAATGGAACTTTCGATAGCCATATGAAAAGCTTTAACAATAAGCACGGAACGAAATAGTATGCTTTAAATTCCTCGGGTAGAAAAAACAAAGACCACTGCACCTCAATTTACTACGCTAGCTAGCTACGTACAATAATTTAAATATTAGGCTTTTTTCGAAAGTTTATTTAAGTTCAGCAATAAGCACAACCCTTATGAAAAAGAAAAGAAAAAGAAAAGCTAGCGGAGAACAATTATAACGAAGGTAAAACCTATCTGAAGAAATGCAAGTAAAACTTTTAAAAAGTTATTTGGCACTGAAATTTTGATAACTCTTCCCAATAGAGGGCATCAGATGTGAAGCAATACGATTTCAGCCATGCGTTTTGTGGTCATCAAAAAGCATAGAGAGTATTAAATATGTTTCGATCTGCTCCTTTATATGTATAAAAACATTAACACATTGAGGAAACATTGTGAGTAACAACTTAGGACAAGCGTAATTTTGTGATGTAGAGGGAATTATTTTGAAGAAAAAACACTTCATCTAAGCCCGGACAAGTGAATCATGGGAAGACAACCTCCTTCGTTACCTGGTTAGTTTTGGTGTGTACTCTGATTAAAGGACAAATTAGAAAAAATTAACACAGCCTAACACAGATTTGCAACAACCCAAAATCTAAAGAAAAGTATATGCTTATACACGTCTGATTTTGGGATACAACAATCACATCAATGCACTCACAAGGTCGAGCCAAGAACGAAGCACAAAAACCGGTCTGAACAAGTCCCGCAGCACCACTCGCAAAGATCCTACTCGTCGGAGCAGAAGACGTTCATGAAACCATCCAGCCACGCGCACCTCGAATGAAAGGAAATCTAATAAAAAGCAAAAAAAGGTGCAACAAAAATAAAACAACATCGATTCAAGCCGAGGTGTCGCGAAGACACAACTTTCAAAGTCATCTGACAAAAAAAAAAACACGTGTCAGAATTTTGTGTTGGAACATAGCCGTGACACAGTACAAGCACCGAAAACTCGGCTACAAACTAGGTTCTTCTTCACTGGGAGCTCACCGCCCTCTGGAGGGACGGTGGACATCGGGTTCTGCGTTCAAGGATTGTTCGCTGGTCCGTATTTGTTCTCTTTATGTGTATTTCCTTGCTACCACGCCTGTCTCAAAGATAGATGGAGCAGTTCGTCCTGAGACCTCTGCTACGCTGTACCCTTTTCCCTACTTCCCCATCCCCCAACCCACCGCGGTCTTCGGCTTCCCCAAATGTGTTTAACATCCCTCGCCCTCTCTCCTTTTCTGAGAGGCTGGCTTCCGACTTGTGCCTTCTGAGCTTTCGGTTATCCAAAGCCGTGCACCCGTGGCCTTCTTCGCCCTCCCCAAATGTGTGCTTGTGCGTTCCCCGAGTCCCCAATATATTTCCCCATGGGAAAGGCGTGAGTTCTGCTCCCCCTTTCTAACCTCTGCCTTCCCCAATCACGAACAGAACTGTACAAGCTGCAGAGAATTGGCTTTCCATTCCTCGTTTCAATTTTGCTCGGCTTCCGAGGCTTCTTTTGCCTATGTTTTGATTTTGTCTTCACTTTTGCTACCTCGTTTTTTTTTTCTTAATTAAGAGTGCAAACGTTTTTTTTTTCTTCTTTTTCAAAGCCAGCCATTGAATTGAAATCGCAGGTTGTCATCTTCGTGTCTTTGTATTCGACATACCGTCGTTGTCCTTTTAACCTTCGTTGAAGCCTTGGGCGGAACCAGTAACCGGGAAATTTATGGAGAACTTGCAAAAAGAAAAGGGATGGTGTTTTGTAGATAAATAATATACTTTCTCGTGTTTATTTTTGATAAAAACCGGCGGTTGTTTGTTCGATGTTTATTCATTTTTCAAATATTTGGGTATTACGGTCATCGCCTTCAAACGGAAAATAAAATCGGAAATTATAGGGGAGAAAGTGTTATGAAAAGAAAAATCTAAAAGGGGAGTGGTTTTTCTCAAAAGCAGTCCTTGCTGAAAGAAATACTTCCAGAAATAGTTTTTTTTTGCTTTTTCTCTAACCAATTTTGTATTTTTGGGACCAACGGTTCTTTCGTAGTGTTTCGGTTTTAAGCAATTTTGTGTTTTTGACGCAGTCGAATGTTTATCCGTGTTTTTCGGTTGAAGCGGAAAAGAGTGCGGCCTAGTTATAACAGAAATTAAAACAAGCGAAGCATGCAAGTCATAACTGGGGATGTCCCGAACCTTCCGAAGTTCGCATTCGACAGTTTTTCAACTTTTCAAACATCCCAAGGGTTCGATTTTGCGAAGTTTCAGAACTTCCGAAACAGCCCGGATTCGAATTTCTAAAGTTCGAAGTCATCGAGGTTTTCGAATTTCAAATTTGACTGTTTCGACATTTTGTAAGGCAAAATTCGACGGTTTCAATTTCTGTATGATTCAGAATCGCAAAATTCGAGAATTTGGATTTTTTTATCTTCACGTCCAAAAACTTCGAAACATATCGATTTTTTGTTTTTGAGCCTAAGCTCGCGAAGGTCCAAGTCTTCGAACCTCACGAAGACCGGAGTTCCCGTAAACATCGCGAGCTGAGCTCGGTAAATTTTACTATGAATTTCGCTCGTCCCGTAAAGTTCCTTTAGGGTTCGCTACTTCGGTTCCACTCTATGCTAGCCGCAACCTCTGGCTGGTGGAAAAGACGACGCTCATTTCAAGCAGGCTATTTCTTTGGAGGTCTATGAATCGCTGGACGGAGAAAAGACTGGTCCACAGTCAAGAATAGGATCAACGCAGAACCCGACGCAGCTAGGGCGCAAGGACCACTCAACGACTAAGCTCGAGGCCCCTAAAACGAAGTTCAGCAGGTTCCCCGGACACATTCTGACCTTGTTTATCTATAAGCTACTTCTTCAAACACAAACTAGGCTTTGTATGTACACTGGAGGGCTTACAGGCAACGTAAATGCAGATACCAAAACACTGGTTATGAAATTTGGTTCTTAACTCGAGCGCTTTGTACTGCTCTCTGTCCCTGTGCGCGTTTTCCTCCGGCGATGAACAGCGGGCAAGGCTCCAGAATCGAACGCCTTCTCCACGGTGTGGCTCCCGCGCCGTTCAATCTCAAAGGCCGCCTTAGATATTAGCCTCCCCAGTGAAATCGACGGCACCTAGTGGCTAGAACACATAGATGTGGCGACAGGTTCCTTCCCCTGCTTTCTTGAGTGAATCACATATTCGCAGTGCCTAATGGTTTAAAGACTAGGCCGTGAAAGTAGGTTCAAAAACACGTGGTGAGAATCGCTAGCACTCCATTCACCGCTCCGCCTTCAGCGCGATTTTTCTGCTCTTGCTAACAGAAGCGTGCACGCGCAACCAAACCACGGACGTCACCGAGCTGTTGCTGAAGGGCTGCGTTGCGCGCTTCGCTGCTTTCCGAACCTAAAACACGCGCGTGCTGGGCTGTGAAGAACGCACTTTGGGCTGTGGTTTTGTAAATATTGGAATGGTGTATTAGCGGTGAGATTAGAGTGCCTTCATACACACGCGCACTTTTGCTTGAGGGGTGACATCTCAGCCGTTTTTTCGCCCAATCGTTTTTTTATGCATATTGAAGCGCGCGCAATCCGTTCTCACTCAGTTGGAGCGCGTAGTTTTGGCTAATGAATAGATGCCATTTTACCGCCGTAGTCACGCACCGGATGCACGAGAGCGTCACGCGCTGGCACATTCAGGGCAACCATGGATGTCTTCATCCTGAGACAGACAGACATGTAGGCACCCTAGGTGAGATTGTTTGGTGGAGCCCTCCTCTAGTTTCCTCTCGTGGCGTCATTACCTTTCGAGCAAGTTCGATGGTGTTTGTAATTAGCATGGTAAACGCTTGAAATCTTGCGCTCGCAAAGCAACACTGCCAACACCGTAAAAATTTAAGTTTTTACATTGCTCTTTTTCCGTCGAGGAAAAAACCTTTGCTGTCGTCACAGTTAGTATTCAGGCATTCGTGGCAGGCCGACCATAGTGATGCTTTTGATCGCGCACGTCGCCATTAGACCTATTGCTAAATTACCCAAGCATCAAGGAGAATGCAGGGATTGGTGCGGAGCGGACTGACCTCAGCAGTAGTAACTTTTCTAGAGAAAATTCTTAAAATAAATGGCATCTTGCACGCGCGTTCGTCAACGCTTTATTTTGGTTATTTACAACGAATCTTTTATGTGGGAAAGGCATCCGCGTGTGGCGCGTGAAACTCCAATCTATACATGGGTTGCACGTGACGTCATATCCTTCCTCCTTTCTGGTGGCCAAAACCTGCTGTTATATTTCGTTTCACCTTATGTGCGAGCGAAGGCAAAGCTGGAAGCGCGAGCACGAAAGCTCCGTGCGTTCAGGCTTTGCTCGAGCGCGCGAGCTTGGGAGAAATGCAAAAAGCGCTGGTCTCGCGCTTCTAGCTTTGGCTTCGCTCGCAGATAAATTGAAACGTAGAATAATGAAGCTGTGCTCACTTGTTTCCGCTCGCTCGCGACGCTCGTGTACTGCTCGTAGAATATGCACAGTAAAGGCTACGCTCGAGGAGTTCGGCCACCAGAAAGGAGGACCAAATTACGTCAGTGCAACCTATGTATACAATCTTCTTGATGCTTGGGTTATTTAGGAATAGTTCTATACACCATTCCAAGTTAGGGTGTCTTCATGTGCACTTTCCTTATGGTGATGAGATTGTAGTACCCAATTCGGACAGCACGCGCTCTCGAGAAAAATACAAATACTCGGTTACAAACTGCCGCCGTAGCGCTGTGAATGCCAAGAGCTCGTGCCGGCCGGGAGACGCTGCATTGCTCGCGCTCAGGAACAAATAAGAAACAAAAGTGTCAAGAAAAAATAGTCAGATGTCATCACCCTATATTCTGTTTCATACTTAACGTGCAACGCTGTCAAAGCTACTGGCGCGAGCGCGTGGCTTCATGTAATGTTTTGTTTGCGCGAGAACGCGTGCAAATGATCAGCGAGATCAAGCCCCATGCTCGCGCCAAAAGCTTTGACAGCGTTGCACACTAAGTATGAAAAAGAGTATAAGCAAAGCGCGCACGAAGGCACCTCATTTGAAGCAACAGCCCAGCGTGTACTGCTCCATAGCCCGGCACGCGCGTTTGCGACACCCGAGACAGCGAGGAAAACACGCGCCATAGGCTCAAACTTTCTAGATGGCACATTACAGAGGCTTCATTTTAGAAATATATAATAGACCCCATAGACTTTCTGACTTGTGCCATCTTGAGAGTTGGGCGCAGAATTGTAAGCTACAGGTCAATCCCGAAATTCCTGCCGAAGGACCAGGCATCTAATTGCAAGCTTTTAACATTGTCTTCCATTTTAATTTCTAACAAAATGGTAACGCTCGGGCCATTTAGTTCGGTCAAGTTGCAAGGCTTTTTGAACTACAATATTCTCCTCATTTATGACCACATTTGTTTGCATGTACATCTACTGTGTTCTTGAAGCTCTTATAGGGTTCACATTCTTGGGTGTTTTGAACTGCAAGAGAAAATACTTATAAACATTTATAAATTTCGTGCAAATTTTTTTCATTCTGAAAATATTTTATTACGATTTAAAAGTATTGCAGGTAAAAATGTAATTAGGTTGTGAGATGTTCCCTTCCTGAAGGCAGCTTTCTTGATAAATGATAAGAAAAGCTTACAAAAATGAACATTAGAGTCACTGCAGATATCTGACCAAAAGACCGAGGTAAATTGAGAACACATCACTTCAATCACTCAAGAAGACTCTGTAGAGCAGGACGCACAAGTCAAAAATGACGCGGGCCAAAAAATTGTTTATTGGAAACTGCGCGGGCCGTAACCTAGTGTGACAAGTTACAGCATTCTTGCTGCATACACGGGCATGTTTGGTCTCGAAGTGGCGCCGAACGTTGTATTCTTTGGGTGCCGCGAGAGATTCTCGGCACACAAGACATAAGCACTTCGATGCGTTCTCACGAAAAGTGCCTCCGTGTTCACTCCTGGTTGAATTTCCGGCCCTCCTGGTCGATTTTTTCTTCTTTGGAAGTGCACTCCTATTCCAAGCGTGACACGACTAGCTTTTCTCTATCTGCAACAAGTTGTCACTGAATTTGTCCCAACAGGAGGGGAGAGGGCTGTAGCCTCTGAGGAGAGAGGGAGGAGGAAACGGGATGAAGAAGAACTGGAACAAGGATAGGGGAGTGACGCTGTTAGGGGTCACAACAACGCACTGGATGGCTGTACAGGCTTTTGTATTGTTGTTTTCTGTGGGTCTAGTGGAGAGGGAATATTTGAACTTAGGACGCGGAGTTTCCCCCGGAAAAGAGGACTCTGAGAAAAGTAGGTGAACGGGTTCGAATGTCTTCTGCCAAGTCAACGGCCGCAGTGCATTGAATGACACGGTGTGCGGTTTCTGCGCTCAGCTGGGCCGCGGGCCGTGGGCCACACAGAAAGTGCCCGAGGGCCGTATGTTGTGCACCCCTGCTCTAGAGAAACTATTCATCATTGTGAGAGTCTGCTTCCTGGTTCCTTTAATGGGAATATAATGATTGCATGTGTGTCACCCTGCTATATGCTTGATCGTTGGATCTGCGCCGAAATGGTCAAAAAGGTCGCAAAGTGTCGCGACGCGAAACTAAACTCGAAGGATGACGCGACGAGTCGCCAGTCGGGGCTCGCCAACAAGAGGCAAGAACTCGTATGGTGGCTCCGCCTAGGAACAACGACAAAAGATGCGGGGCAATATTTTGAATCCTGACGAGATTCGCAATTCGTCGAACTTCTCAAGATGGCAGGTTCGTATGTATGGTATTTTTCGAGCTTTTCCAGAAACAAATTCAAAAGTCCGAAAACCGTCGAATTTTTCAGTTTAATAAGTTCGAAAGTTCAGAAAGTCGCAAATTTATGAATGCAGTAAGTTCGAAATAAACGAATGTTTTGAATACAAGAAGTTCGGAAGACCGAAATAATACAATTTATAAACGCAAACTTCGACAAGGGAAATCTTCGCGAACCTTTCAAACCCCTGGTTCGACCTTCGAACCTTCGCCCATTGCCTCTTTTGTTCATACAATGTCACACTCGGTCTTTTTTTTTCCCCACTCATTATGTTTGATTTTCTTGAATGAATAGGAGAGAGCACTTCTTGCGGTTGTATGAGTGGGAACATGGAGTACCCACGTATTTCTGTCATCCGCGTTGTATTTTATTTTGCATCGCTCAGGGTGTGGCGTGTTCCGTACATCTAACTACACTCTAAGAAAGGGGGAGCGCTATTTAGTCCTTCCGGGGAACAAAACGCTCAAAGTCTAACCACCCGGACTAACCTTTGCACCGGTGCATTTTGGCCACTGGAACTACATGTTGCGCCCTTACCTTTTTTATTACTGAATTTCGCCTTTACAGACCCAGGTGGCGCTAGTCAACGCCAAATTTAAAATAGCTAAAAAAATATTATCGCTGGGATAGATCTTTTTCACACTCTTTACATTCACATTTGAACAGCAATTATTTCACGCTTGAACACGTATTATACATTTAACATAGACATGGAATTAGAACACAGATGACACACGCACAACGCACACGGGGCGACACGCTAATCCAATCGCATCCCCTAAAGGTTACCCGTGCGAATTTTATACTGGTCACTTGAGAGGGGTGTAGCTCGAAACAACCCATTCCCGTTTGAACCCGTCCCGTTTCGACCCATTCCCGAAACGACCTTCCCGTTTGAACCCATTCCGTTTCGACCTATTCATTAATCGCCAGTCCCATTTAAACCTGTCCCTTTTAACCCGTTCCCTAAACGCCCTCCTTACTTGAACCAGTAGCAGAAACACCCTTTACGTTTCAACCAGTTGTATAAGTCCCCGCAATCTCTAACTGTTCGCGAAAAGTCTCCATTGTTTTAACCTTGGTTGCTGCACCTCTTTTAGGCTTAAGAAAATGTTTCAAAATGATGTAAATGCAAATAATGCAAAAGGTGCTGGCGAGCTATTTACGTTTGTTGTGAAATATTTTTGCATGTCAACGTATTCTTAAAATATACAACACTTTCACAAAAGGTTAAACGTAATATAGTTCCACTTTAACCACTTAAAATGTTTCTTTCAAGATAGACCCCAAAATGTGTCACTACGAAGCGGACTATATACACTGCGCGACAATGTTACCGCGTACACGACGTTGGTCGATTTTTTTTAAATTTCACTTCGAAATGATTTTAGAAGATACCAAATTGTACTGCCTAGGTTAGTGGCCCAGATGAACGCTTTCAACGACGGTAATATTATTGATGGCAGTATTTTAATTGTTTGAGACGAACAGTAAAAACTCACAATCGCTTGTTCGCGCTGACAGTGTCGCGCTCTGTACAATAAGGAAGTCATAGAATGAGGTAAGAAAGCACTTTGAGTAAGCTAAAATTAGCGTTGCCGTTAGTTCTATATCGCGATGCTACTCTCCGGGTACCAAAAGGGCTTGCGTACGTTATTCTTACACTTGTTTATAGTAAACGAGATATTTGAAAGAGCTATAGATTAGACAGGTTGACAGGCATGCGATTGCGACTTCATTTTCTTAAGATTTCAAGCACTCAACGCTCGAGCATACAGGAAAAACCCATAAACCACAAAATGGCATCACCTTGTTGAGGAAGTCGAACGGGGAAATTGCGCCATCAGAAAGGCGACACTACAATTTGGATAGTTCGCAGCTGGCCCCTATTCCGTACGGCACCACCACATGCAAGCTGTTGCGGAGATATCCTTGTCAAGGCCTCATCCCGTTTGATTACATCGATGAAGCTGTAAATTTTCGCGTGAGCTCTCCCTGACACAGCATTTATATTACGTTGCCATGTCTCCAAGGTTGTTTCGGGAGAGGAAAAGGTGAGGTCCTCAAGGAGGACAGACATTGGACACTTGAACCGTCTCAACTGTTAATGAACAATGCAAACGAACCGACCCAACTGATAACGAACGATGGTCGAAGCGGGAAGGTTGTTTTGGGAAAGGGCGAAATGGGAAAGGATGAAACGAGAAGGTCGTTTTGAGCCGGGTCAAAACGGAAAGGTACAAGCGGGAAAGTTGAAATGGGAATGAGTGGAAACAAGAACCGCCCTTTGAAAGAAGTCGTTTGGTCCGTGACCTTCTTGACTGCGAATGATCTTAAAAATATGATGCTGCTTTCACACCAATATCGTTGCTAAACATTTCGAGGAACGCATCTCTTACCAAGAAGTAACGGTACACGCAGTAATTATTTGCGACAGTCTATAAAACAGCTTCTCCATAGGCTCCCAGCAGCCATATTATCGCTTCTCCGCATAGGCCTGCATGCGCGCCTCCGTGACAACCGCATCGTCTCTTGGGAAAGAAAAACATAAATCTTAAAGTACCCACACAAAAAAGAAGAAAACTGATTTCACCTTTTTGTCTTTGGGAACGTTTTTACCGTGTGTTACGTGAATATTTTCATCATACTTAAAAAAAAAGAAAATATAAACGATTCTAAAGCACGTTTCAAACAATGCTAAGGGAAGGAAGCCAGGACAGCGGTCAAAAGCCGCATGGTCAGCGTATCAAAGATGGCCGTGCTTGAGTCAGCGCTGGCTTCCACGACGTGCTCGAACAAAGGCTGCGATTGTTATAAAGTCAGCTCCAACCCTTAAGCATGGCCCTCCTGCAATATTTGATTCTACGATTGTATCTGTATACCTACCCCTGCGTTCCTAAACAGCAAGTGCATCGCTAACCCTGGCCATCGGCGATGCAGCAGATCCCTGCATCCTGTCCGCGCGTTTGGGGAACTAAGATATACAGATTCACCCTATCTTAGAAGGTCTAAGGGCTGCTTTTGCTCGCGCGCGTCTCTGGTTTAGTCGCGGTCCAATACAGTTAGTCCTCAGCATTTGCGCACGGTATTTAGCTCGAACCAGATGGTCTCTTCGGGGGCAATCGGGAATTCATAGGACCAAATGCTGCCGTTAGTCCGTTGTGGCGATCTTTTTCTTAGGGCCTATCTCTACGGAGCCAATCAGATTGCTCAGTTAAATACTGCCAACGGATCAATCACGAAACAAGGATCGTGAAGATGATAAACCGCGCCTTGCTCTTTAAATGTAAGTGAACCTAAGTGACCCCAGTTTTCCTGCGCGCTCTCCTAAATAGCGTCGTGCGTCATCTTTTGTTATACGTTGTCTCCGCCCCTTCTATCTTTTTCCACGATGTCGTACAAAAGCAATATTTTGTAGTGGTCGTGTTTTCACGGAAAACCGAGAGGGCTTTTTTTTTCCCCGCACAACGTGTTTTTTTTTTTTGCCACTAGCTGCTTTGAGTAATATTAATTGCGCCTCTGTTTGTCGTCGTCGTCATTCATTTAGGTATTTTGTTCTGGGCTGGTTCTATAGGCTAACCCCCCCCCCCTCACCACTTAGGGAACCGTTTTGCTGACGCGGGTGTAAAGTTTTGTAAGTGCTTTTGTGCCTCTCTTCTCTCCCTTAACTCTTTCGGGATTTTGCTAGGTGTCTTAATGAATGTAATAAAGGCACTCACACCCAGAGAAAATTAATGAGTACATGAAAAGTCCGAAACTTCGACTATAAAGTGTTTTTTTTTTGTTCTCTTCAAGCTGAAGTTTACTTCGCAACGACGTCCCTGTTATTACGACACTATATTGGAGTCGTTAGGAGCGAGAAAGTATTGCCTCCATTCTTAACGGCACAATTCAAAGAACAGCACTTCAAACCTTCATTGTCCACTTTTAAGAACCGGCTCTACAAGCCCAACGTTTTTTCCGGTTGTGTGCATGCTTTTTTATGGTTAATTGCGGGGAACTGGAACTAGTTTTCTATTCAAATTACGGTTATAAATGGTCCTCCAAAACGAGAAACAATAAAGACTCGGTCTGTTTATTGCAGCGCTATATGAAAAAGTAATATTAGTGTCGCCAAATGTGTTACTTATACAGTGAGATTTCAATGATATAACATCTTTGTTGCCCCCCAAAAAGACCGAGTAATGTGAGTTGTCTATAATGAAAAGAAGGAAGAATCAACTTTATAGAATTCAGAGCAGAAAAAAAGCTTGTAGGTCGCCCCAAGGCTGGTAGCTTCCTCAGTCCAGCATGCCATGGTTCCGCGCCTTGCACTCTGGCAATGTTGACCAGTCGAGAATGGTCCTGAGGGCTTGAGCTGGTCAGCTGGTCTTCCCACTGCTCCGCGGTTGCTCGGGAGACGGGGGCGGGAAAATGTTGTGATTAGAATCCCATATTATATGGTAGAGAGCGTTGGGCACTCCACATTTCTTACATCTGTAGTTGTAGTTAGTTGAATGCATAGCGTGAAATAATGTGCCGTGCGGGAAAGTGTTTGTTAGCTGTCTATGTGCGACTGCATCTTCTCCGGATATCTTGGTGTGGAGGAGAGGAGATTCTGATTCCTACTTTGTCATGCGCTAAGACGTCCGTGTATCTTCTCGTTGGAACACCCTAGTCTGCATCTCCTGGAACGCGGTCTCCTGGCGAGGTAGCCCATAGAGTGCGTGTTCTTTTCTCGGGCAGACCGTGAGCAGCTAGATTACGTTCTAGTGTTTCGCGTCCCTGGGTTCAGGCTATGTGTATTTCAGGGGGATCTTTGAATCTTGCTAACGTCTCTAGGTTCGAAGGTAATATTCGGCCTATTTGATCATACCTGCAGACGGCATGTGAGCCTGTTATGACCGTAATGAGTTATTTGCCCGTCGTCGCCGTGAGAGCAATTCGTCTCCTCTGACGAGTCCGTGTTCACGTTCCTCACGGTGGCCGCCGCGAATTCTTCTCGCTTGTTGTTCACCACGCTTATCGCGTGTGGTTTCTTTTCCCATGTGCAATGATGCGTCTGTGTGCCGGAAGAAAGAAGTATGTGTTTAACCAATTTGTCTAAAAAATTATGTATATATAGCAGTGTATTGATATTAACGGAGTTCGATCAGTTTAAAGCCAGACATGGCTTTATAATTTATTATGAATCGTCATATCTATACTTTGTTCTTTGGTATTCTCTTCTTTTTTTTTGTAGAACGTTCCACAGGGGCTTGACTATGCGGTGGTCGACGGTTCAATGGAGCATTATGGTGCAAAAAATATCCGTAACTGCTTGAAGCGAACGAAAGTACTACAATGTAAAACAAAAATTATCTTTTGTTTTGAATAAAAAATATTACATCAATATTTAGAATGTTACCAATTAGATATACATTCGTTACCGTATAAAAATAGCAAGGAATAATCGCTCGATAACTAATAACATTTAACCGACGCATGTCGTTCATTCCACTGACGTCTATGGCAAAATCTATGCTACGTAGCGGCAATCTCATGAAGCTCCGAAAGCATGTCCTTTCGCTTCAGCCGTCTGCTCTCTGCTCAATTCTCGTAGTTCGCATAGCTTCACGTGCTCTTTTATTATTCTAAACTAAATAGTTGCTGTTCAGCGGGACCACAGCAAGATAAACGATGAACATGAGCGTTGACCTTACATTTTAATTGTGTACTGTATTTTTTTTTCTTCCGCGATAGAAAAAGAATGCTCTTCACACAGAGGCATGATTCCGTGCGAAGCTTGCAGTAAAACACACGGACTAAGTAGGCTTTTGTAAAAAGATCGCCACGAAATTCGCCTGATCAAGAAAGCGAAGTAATGCTATGCCTAGAAACTGTATTTCTTTATATGTTTATCACATACATTGACTTAAACCTACGCATTATACAGATTGACCAATTCAGATCTTATTGCACACGTTGTCTAATGTGTTCACAGTGGCGGGCGACGGAAGTGAAAGCCCATTTTTTAATCCTGCCAGAGACTTAAGTATGAGAAATAAAATCACGTAACACTAGCAAAAAATAGGTCGTGCCAACAATACATGCAAAACATCAACATTGTGCGAAGATTATTCAGACTCTTCGCTTCGTACAGCATTAGTTTAACTTCAGACAAACACTCATTTATTGAATCACACAGAATTATGTGTGCATTGCTTATCAATATTATCTGAAAATGTAAAAAGCCGAACGTATTGAGGTACACCCGCCTAAAAATTTCTCTTTCACGCTTTCGAAATCATTCCTTACCGAAGAGGTGTAGGGTCATGGTTTACCGTCCCACTTCAAAAACATTATCGGCGTATCGGCTCAATCAGGCTTTTCCTGGCTAACTCAAACGAACGTTTTCTGCGTACTTGTAATTCTTCGAATACGATATACACCCGGGGCACGGCAGCCTGATCGCAACTAGCCACAACGACCCGATCTTCAATATTAAAGAAAGTTCTGAAAGGAAGGCACTTCGATTTTAGCTTGGGCTTGCGACGGCGATTACAAGTATTTTGTACCCTAAAATCACTTGTACTAGGGTGCAAACGTTTACCAACCAATCGCGGACATTGAATGTTTTGTTCAGCGTGCAAAACTAACGTGAATTTTAATGTGTATTGGGACAACCTTTCGTAGAACATTTATTTTACTATAGCTTGCCCTCCTACAAAGCTGCTGAGGAATTGTTCATATGTACGACACTGCGAAAGTAAGTAACCCCAATATGAATAAAATCTAGCTTCGGCCTCATGCAAAACTCAAGCTGACGAAAGAATGAAAGAAAAAAAACATCATTTCTTGTACTTTTGTTTTTATACTGCTGAAATGTTGCCCTTAAGGCTAACTATAAGATTCTTTCATTTTAAAAAGCATTTTACTTTTATGTTGCACATTTATTCTATGCTGCCGGACATGTCATCTATACTTCTTTTCACCGTAAGTTTAGAAGCAGCCGACGCTAAGAAGTAATGGCACCAATCAAGCAGCGTCCAAAGCGCAAGTCACTAGCTTTCAATTAGAAACTCGCTGAGCGTCGTCGAATACCACTAAATTTATAAGTGTTTGAAAGGCTTGGAGCACATGGTATGAACGATGAAGCGCTTAAGTTACCACTCATGCAGCAGGCGCAAGGCTATAACGAGTCCTCGCGGTTTGGTCTGACAAAAATAATTCCTGGAGAAGGGGAGCAAAGGACCAACACAAATCTCCAACACAGCTAGGTGACTGATGCGCGACCGAAAAAATCTGCCTGGTCTTGGTATCGAACCAGGGTCCTCTATTTCCAGTAGAGCGCTCTACCAACTGAGCTAGCCAGGAGGTAGACGTTAATAGACCAAAGGAGTTTATTAGCTGCCACCAGTCTAACACCAACAATGAGCATCCACTAGAAATTCAGAGGACCCTAGTTTGATACCAGGGCTAGGCGGACTTTTTCGGTCGAGCAACAGTCACCTAGCTGTGATGGAGATTTGTGTTTGTCCTTTGTCCACCTTGTTTCATTTCCCCAGTAATTATTTGAGTCGTTCTTGTCCAACTCGCTCGCAACTATGCATTTAACTGCATTACCTCCATAACCTTAAAAATGCAAGCCATAAAGCTTTTGTTGGTTTTAGACTCGTGGCAGCTGGTAAAACTCGTTTGCTCTACTGATGTCTAACTCCTCGATATATCAGCTGGTGGAGCCACTGCAAAAGGAGAGGTCCCTGGTTCAATTCCAAGACCAGGCGGACTTGTTCGGTAGCGCATCAGTCACCTAGCTGTGTTGGAAATATGTGTTTGTCCTTTGCCCTCCTTGTTTCTCTTCTCCAGGGTTTATTTTCGTCATTCTTGTCGAGCTCGCCTACACTTTTGCATTTAATTATATTCTCATCATAACCGTAAAAATGCAAGCCGTTCACCCTTGCTTGGGATAGACTGGTGGCAGCTGATAAAACCCGTTTGCTTTACTGACGTCTAACTCCTGGTTAGCTCAGCTGGTACAGCGCTCCACTGGAAATGCAGAGATCCCTGGTTCGATACCAGGACCAGGATGACTTGTTCGGTCGAGCATCAGTGACCTAGCTGTGTTTCGAGATTTGTGTTTGTCCTTTGTCCCTCTTGTTCTCCTTCTCCAGGGATTATTTTCGTCATTATTGTCCAGCCAGCTTGCACCTTTGGAATTAATTGTACTATCGTATGTTTTGTCTGTCTTATTATACGAATTTTCTCACAGTCACCCTTGTGCCCGTTGCACAATGGTAAGTTTAACTCCCTACTGCCTTCCAACGCGCACATGCTATATATTACCGATTTAGTGGTCCTCGATAACGCTCAGCAAGTTTCTAATTGGAGCCATATGTTGGTTTTCACGAATTACAAGGCTTATGAACATATTTAATTAATCAAGCGACTTAACTCGGAGATTATTTCCCTATTTTATGTCCCCCTGGCCGTATACACTACATGCAGAGACCGCATTAGTGTTGCTTTCGCGGTGTTTTCTTTAAAAAATATGTAAAACCATAAGCACGTTGCTTGTCCTTTTTTTTATCTACTGGATTTTTTTTTCGTACTACATTTGGTTGTTTAAGCCTTCATGTTTAAGTTATACCAGCTCACCCGTAACTTAACCATTATGTTAGCCTGTATAGATGGCAGCTTACGAAATGGAGGCCGTAGCGAATACGGATAATAATATTATCGCTCCTCGGCCTATGATATCGCAGTGTTGGACAAAAATTACGCTGCAAATAACAAATCACAAAGCAAGAAGTGTGGACATAATAAGCAACGCCGCGCGGTTCTTAAGCTCTGAGCAGGGGCGGATTTATGAGCCAGGCTTGGGGGGGGGGGGGGGGGGGGGAGGCGTTTGCTGAGATATGACGTTACGACCGAAACGTTGTCCATACCTGCTTTCTTCAACCGATATTTGCTATGTCACCAAGAACTAATTGTTTGGCTAGTGTAAATACATTTTTTTCATTCAGAAAGTTGATCTTGGGCCCTTGGGGGGGGGGGGTAACTTCTTCTCGCCGCTCCTGGTTCTCAGTGATTATAGTTCCCATTAAGGTTGCAAAATGCCCCTAACTCCGCAGTATATATATAGGGTGCCCCAAGTCACCAGACTAGATCTAAAATGGACCGTAAAAATCGACGCCTGCACGTAGCAATCTAAGCTTTTCGTCAAAGATGTATTTCAGTTGTTGTTTTTAATTAAAAGCGTAGTTTCCTTTTTGGAAAAAAAAATGGGCCAAGATACTTCTCTGGGTCAACGGTGGGCGCCGACGCAGGAGACCAAGTCGAGTGGCGGAGCGCGTTTGGCGCTTGTATTGATAGATGGCGCTACCTCCTTATCGAAACTGCTTTAGAGCACTGCGGTTTATTAAAATGAAATTTTTTTTATGTACCTTTGCTTTAAAAATAAATGCAAACAATAAAAGTAAAACTTAAGATTAAAAAAAAGCGCGTTTGCATAACGACGGCGTTTTTGCTGCCAGCGGATTTCGCCTGCGTGTCGTCTGCTTTCTTTCGCCTTTCGGATGCACCTTCCGACGCTGTTCCCGACGCCATTTATCGATACGCGCGCCAAATGCACTCCGCAACTCGACTCAGCCGTCGGCGTCGCCATCCGCCGTTGAGCCTGGCAAGTTTCTTGGCCCTATGTTTTACAGAAAGGTAGCCACGCTTTGTAACTTTACAATAAAATACCCTCCTGTGAAATAGGCCTTTGACTAAAAGTTTTGATTGCTAAGTGCGGGCGTCGATTTTTATGGTCCATTTTAGATCGAGTCTGGTGACTTGAGACACCTTATATGTATATTTTTTTCTTGCGCGGCGTGGACGTTAGTAAGTAAGCTTACTGCGAATCTGCAGGGGCTGAGTAGGGCAAAACTATAGAATCAATATAGTTAACGAGAGTCTAAAAGATGCACTGCGTGACCCACTTGAGTTCACACTCCGTGATTTGTCGCTTGTTCTTCGGCGTACTTATCAATTAATGCTGCAGACCCATTGGCACGCGAAGCGTCAATAAAATTCCCGGGTCTTGGCACGCCGTGCGTTTTCGGGCTCTTAGTATGTACGTAATACACTTTTACAAGTGCTATGAGAATCGACTTCAATCGTGGCTTAAAGAAAATCGAGTTAATAATTAAAACGACCCTGTCCTGGGTACAGCGGTTCAACACGGCACAGCGATTCCGGCTCATATATCCGTCTTGCAAAGATCGTTACCTTATTTTGTTCGAATTTTGCACTCGCCGGTCCCTTAATACGGTTGTTAACTGGGCACGTCCGGGTATAAGTGAAACGAATTGCCGATGTCGGCCTCTCGCAGGCGCCGTTTTTCCTTATTAAAGAACCCTTCAGGGAGGCACTCCTGATACCGGCTTGGCGTGCATGCGGGTGCGCCTTGAGCGCATAAAGAATTTACTACCGAGTAAGCGCGGGGATAATTTTCACGCATGACGGTGGGACGTACTCGGCGCGCAGCCAGCTGGCTTTGTAGGGTTTCATCGGTGTGGGAGCGAAGGAAATACGCGAGCGAACGGGCTAGATATTTCACAGACACCTAGCTCGTTCGTCAAACAAAAATGTAGATAATCAATGATGAGCTCTTAATTACCTAATCGTAGTAAGCAGTGCCGCGCAGTTGTGAAAAACCTAGCCGATTATGATGGCGTTCAACCGAAAAGCATGCAGATACCGAATCACTTAAAGCTAACGATTCCTCTAATTCAATTGTCTTGACCTCACATTAGAATTTGTGCAGAGATACTTTATAAAAAAGAACTACTAGAATTGCAATTAAAGGGAACATATAAAGGGAAAAAAGGGAGATGGCAATGATTCAATATTTCCGTCAGTTTACCCAAAATCCAAAACGTAGGAACCTAAAAGCAAAAATCATGTTTTATTGACATGCGCAGAGTACCAGCACAGATGACATATTTCACTTTGGGTATAATATGCGTCTCATAGACTTGGCTTCTTCTAGCGATCGCCCTGGTTGGGTCTCCACAAGGTGTGAGAATGAACATATCAGCTGTTGGATTTGAGAGTACACATAGGCTTCAGGAACGCATTCTGTGCATCATCTTTTTTAGTCACAAGATGTTTTAACATCGTGGCCCCGAGTTTACTGAGTAACATGGCAGCGCGTAATGGCTGGCCACCTGCCGAAGTGCTCCAACCTATGGTGAACGCACCCCAGGTCGGAGCAGTTGGAGCGAAGTCTCAGCGGCAGAACCCAGTGATTATGGGATCAGTTCCCACACCTGCCCGTTTTGATCTGGATGAGCATCGTACCGGCGTGGGGTCGTGCACCACAGTTGCGCAATGCATATGAAAGACCCCAGGCTAACAAACATAATGCAATGGCTAAATTTCTTATTTACAGCGTAAACTAGTGTCGCTGCACCTCAAGAGGAAGATATATCTTTCACTGTCTAAACACGAACGCCAAATTTTGTTTTTTCGTTTTATATGCTCAATAGCCGTGACTATATTAACTCATGCACATTTAATTGCACTGATAATACGTGGGGCAAGTAGATATCGATTGGTATAGCGTGTAATGGTGTAAAAGAGTATAGAGAGGCAGACTGAGGCAGAGAAGATGAGCGTGGACTTCGGAGCACTGAGCTTTGATTGGAAAGAAAGTGCCTAGACGCACAGGCTAGCTGCTTTTGTCTCTGCTCACTCGTCAAAGGTGTTTGAACACTGAACACCGGCCTCCGTAGTTCGACCACGAGACACTGAACGGGAAGCATACGACGCTCTTGCACGCTCTGATTGGAGAAGACAGTGGGTATAGGCAAAAGGCAGGTAGCCTTTCTGTTAACCCACTAATCCCTGCAATCAGAGCTCGACTTACTGACGCCCCGCTGGCTCTCATCTGCTGCTCCACTTCCTCCGTTTATTTCCGAATTCTGTCTCGTCAAGCTCTTTTGGCAAACAAAGTTGCAATTGACCTGTTTGTTTTTCATTTGGGCGGTTTTTTAAATTTTAATTGATCTTAAAAAATTAACATAAATGTACTTTGGTTCTTTATTTGCTTATATAGCCATGAATTTGGCACTTTTACAATAACATCTTGAGACCCGCGCACAGTATATCGTACACAGTGTCTCAGCGCATTAACTCTGCTCAAAACGTAGAAAAAGCAGAGTCCTGATGTGCAGTCAACTGCGCTACCACGTGCTGTTATCTGGTGTCGCGCGCCACCAGATGAACGGTACCGTGGTAGCGCAGTTGACTGCGACATCAGGACTCTGCTTTTTCTAACGTTTTTGAGCAGAGTTAATGCGCTGAAGACACAGTGTACGATATACTGTGCGCGGGTCTCAAGATGTTATTGTAAAAGTGCCAAGTGTCATGGCTATATAAGCTAATAAGGAGCTAAAAGTACATTTATGTTAATTTTTTAAGATCAATTAAAATTCGAAAAAACCGCCCAAAACAAACAGGTCGATTGCAACTTTGTATGCCAAGAGCTCGACGAAGACAAAATTCGAGATAAAGCGGAGGAGGGGGAGCAGCAAGATGAGCCAGCGGGGCGAAATCAGCTAAGCCGAGCTCTGATTGCAGCGAGTTAGTGGGTTGACAGAAAAGGCTACCTGCCTTTGCCTATACCCGTCGTCTTCCAATCGAGAGCGTGCAAGAGCGTCGTGTGCTTCCTGTTCAGTGTCTCGTGGTCAGACTACGGCGGCCGGCAAGCTCAGTGTTCAAACGCCTTTGACGAGGAGTGAGACAGAAGTTTCAGCGTAGCCCCTGTGCGTCTAGGCACTTTCTTTCCAATCAAAAGCCCGGTGCTCCGACGTCCACGCTCGTCTCCATGTCAGTCTGCCTCGCTGCATATGCTCTTCTACGCCATTACACGCTATACCAATCAGATATCTACTTGCCCCAGGTATTATCATTGCCAGCGCAATTAAATGCGCATGAGTTAATATAGTCACGGCTAATGAGACATATGAAACCAAAACAAAATTTGGCGTTCGTGTTTATGGCAGTGAAAGATATATCTTCCTTTGAGGTGCAGCGACACTAGTTTGCAGCCAGTAAATAAGAAATTAAGCCATTGCAATGCGGTGTTTGTTGAAGCCTCGGGGTCTTTTCATATGCACAGCGACAGCGATGCACGACCCCACGCCGGGTACGCATGCTCATCCAGATCAAAACGGGCAGGTGAACTGATCCCATAATCACTGGGTTCTGCCGCTGAGATTTCGCTCCAACTGCTCCGACCTGGGGTGCGTTCACCATAGGCTGGAGCACTTCGGGCAGGTGGCCAGCCATTACCCGCTGCCATGTTACTCAGTAACTCGGGGCCACCATGTTAAAACATCTTGTGACTAAAAAGATGATGCACAGAATGCGTTCCTGAGCCTACAGGTACCCTCAAATCCAACAGCTGATATGTCTCATTCTCACACCTTGTGGAGACCCGAACCAGGGCGATCAAGAGAAGCCAAGTCTATGAGACTCATTATACCCAAAGTGAAATATGTCATCTGTGCCTCTGCGCATGTCAATAAAACATGATTTTTGCTTTTAGGTTCTACGTGTTGATTTTGGGTAAACTGACGAAGTATTGAATCATTGCCATCTCCCTTTTTCCCTTTATATGTTCCTTTAATTGCAATTCTAGTGGTTCTTTTTTATAAAGTATCTCTGCACAAATTCTAATATGAGGTCAGATAATTGAATTAGAGGAATCGTTAGCTTTAAGTGATTCGGTATCGCATGCTTCAGTTGAGCGCCATCATAATCGGCTAGGTTTTTCACAACTGCGTGTGCACTGCTTACTACGATGAGGTACTACGAGCTCATCATTGATTATCTACATTTTTGTTTGACGAACGAGCTAGGGTGTCTCTGAAATATCTAGCCCGTTCGCTCGCGTATTTCCTCGCCACACCGATGAAACCCTACAAAACCAGCTGGCTGCGCGCCGAGTACGTCCCACCGTCATGCGTGAAAATTATCCGCGCTGACTTTCGGTAGTAAATTTTATGGCGCTCAAGGCGTACCCGCATGCACGCCAAGCCGGTATCAGGGCGCCTCCCTGAAGGGTTCTTTAATAAGGAAAAACGGCGCCTGCGAGAGGCCGACATCGGCAATTCGTTTCACTACTACCCGGACGTGCCCAGTTAACAACCGTATTAAGGGACCGGCGAGTGCAAAATTCGAACAAAATAAGGTAACGATCTTTGCAAGACGGATATATGAGCCGGAATCGCTGTGCCGTGTTGAACGCTGTACCCAGGACAGGGTCGTTTTAATTCTTAACTGATTTTCTTTCAGCCACGATTGAAGTCGATTCTCATAGCACTTGTAGCGCGTATTACGTACATACTAAGAGCCCGAAATGCACGGCGTGCCAAGACCCGGGAATTTTATTGACGCTTCGCGCCAATGGGTCTGCAGCATTAACTGATAAGTACGCCGAAGAACAAGCGACAAATCACGGAGTGTGAACTAAGTGGGTCACGCAGTGCATCTTTTAGACTCTCGTTAACTATATTGATTCTATAGTTTTGCCCCACCAGCCTCGCAGATTCGCAGTAAGCTTACTTACTAACGTCCACGCCGCGCAAGAAAAAAATATACATATAAGGTGTCTCAAGTCACCAGACTCGATCTAAAATGGACCATAAAAATCGACGCCCGCACTTAGCAATCAAAACTTTTAGTCAAAGGCCTATTTCACAGGAGGGTATTTTATTGTAAAGTTACAAAGCGTGGCTACCCTTTCTGTAAAACACAGGGCCAAGAAACTTGCCAGGCTCAACGGCGGATGGCGACGCAGACGGCTGAGTCCAGTTGCAGGAGTGCATTTGGCGCGCGTATCGATAAATGGCGTCGGGAACAGCGTCGGAAGGTGCATCCGAAAGGCGAAAGAAAGCAGACGACATGCAGGCGAAATCCGTTGGCAGCAAAAACGCCGTCGTTATGCAAACGCGTTTTTTTTTAATCTTAAGTTTTACTTTTATTGTTTGCATTTATTTTTAAAGCAAAGGTACATAAAAAATATGTTCATTTTAATAAACCGCAGTGCTCTAAAGCAGTCTCGATAAGGAGGTAGCGCCATCTATCAATACATGCGCCAAACGCGCTCCGCCACTCGACTTGGTCGTCTGCGTCGGCGCCCATGTTGACCCTGAGCAAGTATCTTGGCCCATTTTTTTTTCCAAAAGGGAAACTACGCTTTTAATTAGAAATAAACAAGCTGAAATCATATCTTTGACGAAAAGCTTAGATTGCTACGTGCAGGCGTCGATTTTTACGGTCCATTTTGGATCGAGTCTGGTGACTTGAGGGCACCCATATATATACTGCGGAGTTAGGGGCAATTTGCAACCTTAATGGGAACTATAATCACTGAGAACCGGGAGCGGCGGGGAAGAAGTTGACCCCCCCCCCCCCCCCAAGGGACTAAGATCAACTTTCTGAATGAAAAAAATGTATTTACACTAGCCAAAACAATTAGTTCTTGGTGACATAGCAAATATCGGTTGAAGAAAGCAGGTATGGACAACGTTTCGGTCGTAACGTCATATCTCAGCAAACGCCTCCCCCCCTCCCCCCCCCCCCCAAGCCTGGCTCATAAATCCGCCCCTGCTCAGAGCTTAAGAACCGCGCGGCGTTGCTTATTATGTCCACACTTCTTGCTTTGTGATTTGTTATTTGCAGCGTAATTTTTGTCTAACACTGCGATATCATAGGCCGAGGAGCGATAATATTATTATCCGTATCTCGCTACGGCCTCCATCTCGTAAGCTGCCATCTATACAGGCTAACATAATGGTTAAATTACGGGTGAGCTGGTATCACTTAAACACGAAGGCTAAAACAACCAAATGTAGTACGAACAAAAAAATCCAGTAGATAAAAAAAAAAAGGACAAGCAACGTGTTTATGGTTTTACATATTTTTTAAAGAAAACACCGCGAAAGCAACACTAATGCGGTCTCTGCAGCTGTAGTGTATACGACCAGGGGGACATAAAATAGGGAAATAATCCCCGAGTTAAGTCGCTTGATTAATTAAATATGTTCATAAGCCTTGTAATTCGTGAAAACCAACATATGGCTCCAATTAGAAACTTGCTGCAGCGTTATCGAGGACCACTAAATCGGTAATATATAGCATGTGCGCGTTGGAAGGCAGTAGGAGTTAAACTTACCATTGTGCAACAGGCACACAGGGTACTAGCGAGAAAATTCGTATGATAAGACAGACAAAACGTACGATAGTACAATTAATTCTAAAGGTGCAAGCTGGCGGGACAATAATGACGAAAATAATCCCTGGAGAAGGAGAACAAGAGGGACAAGAGGACAAACACAAATCTCGAAACACAGCTAGGTCACTGATGCATCGACCGAACAAGTCCATCCTGGTCCTGGTATCGAACCAGGATCTCTGCATTTCCAGTGGAGCGCTGTACCAACTGAGCTAACCAGGAGTTAGACGTCAGTAGAGCAACGGGTTTTATCAGCCGCCACCAGTGGTGGTGCTGACAGCAAGGGTGAACGGCTTGCATTTTTGAGGTTATGATGTAGAATATAATTAAATGCAAAGGTGTAGAGCGAGCTCGACAAGAATGACGAAAATAAACCCTGGAGAAGGAGAACAAGGAGGGCAAAGGACAAACACATATTTCCAACACAGCTAGGTGACTGATGCGCTACCGAACAAGTCCGCCTGGTCCTGGAATCGAACCAGGGACCTCTCCTTTGCAGTGGAGCGCTCCACCAACTGATCTATCGAGGAGTTAGACGTCAGTAGAGCAAACGGGTTTTACCAGCTGCCACTAGTCTAAAACCAACAAAAGGGTGTATGGCTTGCATTTTTAAGGTTATGATGATAATGCAGTTAAATGCATAGTGTGCAAGCGAGTTGGACAAGAACGACTAAAATAATCCCTGGGGAAGGGGAACAAGGTGGACAAAGGACAAACACAAATCTCCATCACAGCTAGGTGACTGTTGCACGACCGAAAAAGTCCGCCTAGCCCTGGTATCAAACTAGGGTCCTCTGAATTTCTAGTGGATGCTCATCTGTTGGTGTTAGACTGGTGGCAGCTAATAAACTCCTTTGTCTACTAACGTCTACCTCCTGGTTAGCTCAGTTGGTAGAGCGCTCCACCGGAAATAGAGGACCCTGGTTCGATACCAGGACCAGGCAGATTTTTTCGGTCGCGCATCAGTCACCTAGCTGTGTTGGAGATTTGTGTTGTGTCCCTTTGTTCCCCTTCTCCAGGAATTATTTTTGTCAGACCAAAACCGCGAGGACTCGTTATAGCCTTGCGCCTGCTGCATGAGTGGTAACTTAAGCGCTTCATCGTGTCATACCATGTGCTCCAAGTCTTTCAAACACTTATAAATTTAGTGGTATTCGACGACGCTCGGCGAGTTTCTAATTGAAAGCTAGTGACTTGCGCTTTGGACGCTGCTTGATTGGTGCCATTACTTCTTAGCGTCGGCTGCTTCTAAACTTACGGTGAAAAGAAGTATAGATGACATGTCCGGCAGCATAGAATAAATGTGCAACATAAAAGTAAAGTGCTTTTTTAAAATGAAAGAATCTTATAGTTAGCCTTAAGGGCAACATTTCAGCAGTATAAAAACAAAAGTACTAGGAAATGATGTTTTTATTTCTTTCATTCTTTCGTCAGCTTGAGTTTTGCATGAGGCCGAAGCTAGATTTTATTCATATTGGGGTTACTTAACTTTCGCAGTGTCGCACATATGAACAATTCCTCAGCAGCTTTGTAGGAGGGCAAGCTATAGTAAAATAAATGTTCTACGAAAGGTTGTCCCAATACGCATTAAAATTCACGTTAGTTTTGCACGCTGAACAAAACATTCAATGTCCGCGATTGGTTGGTAAACGTTTGCACCCTAGTACAAGTGATTTTAGGGTACAAAATACTTGTAATCGCCGTCGCAAGCCCAAGCTAAAATCGAAGTGCCTTCCTTTCAGAACTTTCTTTAATATTGAAGATCGGGTCGTTGTGGCTAGTTGCGATCAGGCTGCCGTGCCACTGGTGTATATCGTACCTCGAAGAATTACAAGTACGCAGAAAACGTTCGTTTGAGTTAGCTCAGAAAAGCCTGATTGAGCCGATACGCCGATAATGTTTTTGAAGTGGGACGGTAAACCATGACCCTACACCTCTTCGGTAAGGAATGATTTCGAAAGCGTGAAAGAGAAATTTTTAGGCGGGTGTACCTCAATACGTTCGGCTTTTTACATTTTCAGATAATATTGATAAGCAACGCACACATAATTCCGTGTGATTCAATAAATATGAGTGTTTGTCTGAAGTTAAACTTAATGCTGTACGATAGCGAAGAGTCTGAATAATCTTCGCACAATGTTGATGTTTTGCATGTATTGTTGAGCACGACCTATTTTTTGCTAGTGTTACGTGATTTGCTACATATCTCATATCATACTTAAGTCTCTGGCAGGATTAAAAAATGGGCTTTCACTTCCGTCACCCGCTACTGTGAACACATTAGACAACGTGCGAATAAGATCTGAATTGGTCAATCTGTATAAATGCGTAGGTATTAAGTCAATGTATGTGATAAACAAATAAAGAAATACAGTTTCTAGGCATAGCATTAGTTTGCTCTCTTGATCAGGCGAATTTCGTGGCGATCTTTTTACAAAAGCCTACTTAGTCGCGTGTGTTTTACTGCAAGCTTCGCACGGAATCATGCCTTGTGTGAAGAGCATTGTTTTTCTATCGCGGAAGAAAAAAAAATACAGTACACAATTAAAATGTTAGGTCAACGCTCATGTTCATCGTTTATCTTGCTGTGGTCCCGCTGAACAGCAACTATTTAGTTTAGAATAATAAAAGAGCACGTGAAGCTATGCGAACTACGAGAATTGAGCAGAGAGCAGACGGCAGAGGCGAAAGGACATGCTTTCGGAGCTTCATGACATTGCCGCTACGTAGCATAGATTTTGCCATAGACGTCAGTGGGAATGAACGACATGCGTTGGTTAAATGTTATTAGTTATCGAGCGATTATTCCTTGCTATTTTTATACGGTAACGAATGTATATCTAATTAGTAACATTCTAAATATTGAAGTAATATTTTTTATTCAAAACAAAAGATAATTTTTGTTTTCACATTGTAGTACTTTCGTTCGCTTCAAGCAGTTACGGATATTTTTTGCACCATAATGCTCCGTTGAACCGTCGACCACCGCATAGTCAAGCCCCTGTGGAACGTTCTACAAAAAAAAGAAGAGAATACCAAAGAACAAAGTATAGATATGACGATTCATATATAAATTATAAAGCCATGTCTGGTTAATTCGAACTCCGTTAATATCAATACACTGCTATATATACATAATTTTTTAGACAAATTGGGTAAACACATACTTTTTTTTCTTCCGGCACACAGACGCATCATGGCACATGGGAAAGAAACCACACGCGATAAGCGTGGTGAACAACAAGCGAGAAGAATTCGCGGCGGCCACCGTGAGGAACATGAACACGGACTCGTCAGAGGAGACGAATTGCTCTCACGGCGACGACGGGCAAATAACTCATTACGGTCATAACAGGCTCACATGCCGTCTGCAGGAATGATCAAATAGGCCGAATATTACCTTCGGACCTAGAGACGTTAGCAAGAATCAAAGATCCCCCTGAAATACTACATAGCCTGAACCCAGGGACGCGAAACACTAGAACGTAATCTAGCTGCTCACGGTCTGCCCGAGAAAAGAACACGCACTCTATGGGCTACCTCGCCAGGAGACCGCGTTCCAGGGAATGCAGACTAGGGTGTTCCAGGCGAGAAGATACACGGACGTCTTAGCGCATGACAAAGTAGGAATCAGAATCTCCTCTCCTCCACACCAAGATATCCGGAGAAGGTGCAGTCGCACATAGACAGCTATACAAACACTTTCCCGCACGGCACATTATTTCACGCTATGCATTCAACTAACTACAACTACAGATGTAAGAAATGTGGAGTGCCCAACGCTCTCTACCGTATAATGGGATTCTAATCACAACATTTTCCCGCCCCCGTCTCCCGAGCAACCGCGGAGCAGTGGGAGGACCAGCTGACCAGCTCAAGCCCTCAGGACCATTCTCGACTGGTCAACATTGCCAGAGTGCAAGGCGCGGAACCATGGCATGCTGGACTGAGGAAGCTGCCAGCCTTGGGGCGACCTACAAGCTTTTCTTCTGCTCTGAATTCTATAAAGTTGATTCTTCCTTCTTTTCATTATAGACAACTCACATTACTCGGTCCTCGGTCTTTTGGGGGGCAACAAAGATGTTATATCATTGAAATATCACTGTATAAGTAACACATTTGGCGACACTAATATTACTTTTCATATAGCGCTGCAATAAACAGACCGAGTCTTTATTGTTTCTCGTTTTGGAGGACCATTTTTAAACCGTAATTTGAATAGAAAACTAGTTCCAGTTCCCCGCAATTAACCATAAAAAGCATGCACACAACCGGAAACAACGTTGGGCTTGTAGAGCCGGTTCTTAAAAGTGGACAATGAAGGTTTGAAGTGCTGTTTCTTGAATTGTGCCGTTAAGAATAGAGGCAATACTTTCTCGCTCCTAACGACTCCGAGATAGTGTCGTAATAACAGGGACGACGTTGCGAAGTGCAAACTTCGGCTTGAAGAGAACAAAAAAAAAACACTTTATAGTCGAAGTTTCGGACTTTTTGTGTACTCATTAATTTTCTCGGGGTGTGAGTGCCTTTATTACATCTCATTAAGACACCTAGCAAAATCCCGAAAGAGTTAAGGGAGAGAGAGAGAGGCACAAAAGCACTTACAAAACTTTACACCAGCGTCAGCGAAACGGTTCCTAAGGGTGAGGGGGAGGGGGGGGGATTGCTATAGAACCAGCCCAGAACAAAATACCTAAATGAATGACGACGACGACAAACAGAGGCGCAATTAATATTACTCAAAGCAGCTAGTGGCAAAAAAAAAACACGCTGTGCGGGGGAAAAAAAAGCCCCTCTGGTTTTGCGTGAAAACACGACCACTACAAAATATTACTTTTGTACGACATCGTGGGAAAAGATAGAAGGGGCGGAGACAACGTATAACGAAAGATGACGCACGACGCTATTTAGGAGAGCGCGCAGGAAAACTGGGGTCACTTAGGTTCACTTACATTTAAAGAGCAAGGCGCGGTTTATCATCTTCACGATCCTTGTTTCTGTGATTGATCCGTTGGCGTCTTTAACTGAGCAATCTGATTGGCTCCGTAGAGATAGGGCCCTAAGAAAAAGATCGCCATCAACGGACTAACGGCAGCATTTGGTCCTATGAATTCCCGATTGCCCCCGAAAAGACCATCTGGTTCGAGCTAAATACCGTGCGCAAATGCTGAGGACTAACTGTATTCGACCGGGACTAAACCAGAGGCGTGCGCGAGCAAAATCAGCCATTAGACCTTCTAAGATAGGGGTGAATCTGTATGTTTTAGTCCCTCAAACGCGCGGACAGAGATGCGGGCATCTGCAGCATCGCCGATGGCCAGGGTTAGCGATGCACTTGCTGTTTCGGAACGCAGGGGTAGGTATCCAGAGACAATCGTAGAATCAAATATTGCAGGAGGGCCATGCTTAAGGGTTGGAGCTGACTTGATAACAATCGCAGCCTCTGTTCGAGCACGTCGTGGAAGCCAGCGCTGACTCAAGCACGGCCATCTTTGATACGCCCACCACGCGGCTTTTGACCGCTGTCCTGGCTTCCTTCCCCTTAGCATTGTTTGAAACGTGCTTTAGAATCGTTTATATTTTCTTTTGGTTTAAGTATGATGAGAATATTCACGTAACACATGGTAAAAACGTTTCCAAAGACAAAAAGGTGAAATCAGTTTCTTCTTTTTTTGTGTGGGTACTTTAAGATATATGTTTTTCTTTCGCAAGAGACGATGCGGTTGTCACGGAGGCGCGCATGCGCGAAGTGGGGCAGCTTATGCGGAGAAGCGATAATATGGCTGCCGGGAGCCTATGGGGAAGCTGTTTTACAGACTGTCGCAAATAATTACTGCGTGTACCGTTACTTCTTCGGTAAGAGATGCGTTCCTCGAAATGCTTAGCAACGATATTGGTGCGAAAGAAGCACCATATTTTTAACATCATTCGCAGTCAAGAGGGTCACGGACCAAACGACTTCTTTCAAAGGGCGGTTCTTGTTTCGACTCATTTCCATTTCAACTTTCCCGCTTGTAGACCTTTCCGTTTCGACCCGGCTCAAAACGACCTTCTCGTTTCATCCTTTCCACTTCGCCCTTTCCCGAAACGACCTTCCCGCTTCGACCATCGTTCGGTTATCAGTTTGGGTCGGCTCGTTTGCATTGTTCATTAACAGTTGAGACGGTTCAAGTGTCCAATGTCTGTCCTCCTTGAGGACCTCACCTTTTCCTCTCCCGAAACAACCTTGGAGACATGGCAACGTAAGATAAATGCTGTGGCCAGGGAGAGCTCACGCTGAACATTTACAGCTTCATCGATGTGATCAAACGGGATGAGGCCTTGACAAGGATATCTCCGCAGCAGCTTGCATGTGGTGTTGCCGTGCGGAATAGGGGCCAGCTGCGAACTATCAAAATTGTAGTGTCGCCTTTCTGATGGCGCAATTTCCCCGTTCGACTTCCTCAACAAGGCGATACCATTTTGTGGTTTATGGGTTTTTCCTGTGTGCTCGAGCGTTGAGTGTTTGAAATCGTAAGAAAATGAAGTCGCAATCGCATGCCTGTCAACCTGTCTGATCTATAGCTCTTCCAAATATCTCGTTTACTATAAAGGAGTGTAAGAATAACGTACGCAAGCCCTTTGGTACCCGAAGACGTAGCATCGCGATATAGAACTAACGGCAACGCTAATTTTAGCTTACTCAAAGTGCTTTCTTACGTCATTCTAAGACTTCCCTATTGTACAGAGCGCGACACTGTCAGCGCGAACAAGTGATTGTGTGTTTTTACTGTTCCGTCTCAAAGAATCAAAATACTGCCATCAATACATCAATAATATATGTCTTTGAAAGCGTTCATCTGGGCCACTAACCTAGGCAGTACAATTTGGTATCTTCTAAAACCATTTCGAAGTGAAATTTGAAAACAAATCGACCAACGTCGTGTACGCGGTAACATTGTCGCGCAGTGTATATAGTCCGCTTCGTAGTGACACGATTTTGGGATCTATCTTGAAAGAAACATTTTAAGTGGTTAAAGTGGAACTATATTTCGTTTAACCTTGTGTGAAAGTGTTGTATATTTTAAGAATACGTTGACATGCAAAAATATTTCACAACAAACGTAAATAGCTCGCCAGCACCTTT
Organism: Ixodes ricinus; assembly: GCA_037355805.1. Taxonomy (NCBI): domain Eukaryota; kingdom Metazoa; phylum Arthropoda; class Arachnida; order Ixodida; family Ixodidae; genus Ixodes; species Ixodes ricinus. The sequence goes on along the minus strand of JAZHYW010030645.1, from coordinate 1,093 downwards.
GCATTAATTGCATTTACATCATTTCGAAACATATTCTTAAGCAAAAGAGGTGCACCAACCAAGGTTAAAACGATGGAGACTTTTCGCGAAGAGTTTGAGATTGCGGGGACTTATACCAATTGGTTGAAACGGGACGGGCTGAAACGTAAAGGTGTTTCTGCTACTGGTTCAAGTAAGGGCGTTTAGGGAACGGGTTGAAACGGGACAGGTTTAAATGGGACCGGCGATTCAGGAATAGGTCGAAACGGAATGGGTTCAAACGGGAAGGTCGTTTCGGGAATGGGTCGAAACGGGACGGGTTCAAGCGGGAATGGGTTGTTTCGAGCTACACCCCTCTCAAGTGATGAGTATAAAATTCGCATGGGTAGCCTTTAGGGGATGCGATTGGATTAGCGTGTCGCCCCATGTGCGTTGTGCGTGTGTCATCTGTGTTCTAATTCCATGTCTATGTTAAATGTATAATACGTGTGCAAGCGTGAAATAATTGCTGTTCAAATGTGAATGTAAAGAGTGTGAAAAAGATCTATCCCAGCGACAATACTTTTTTTAGCTATTTTAATTTTGGCGTTGACTAGCGCCACCTGGGTCTGTAAAGGCGCAATTCAGTAATAAATAAGGAAAGGTCGCAACATTGTAGTTCCAGTGGCCAAAAATGCACCGCTGCAAAGGTTAGTCCGGGGGGTTAAACTTTGAGCGTTTTTGTCCCCGGAAGGACTAAATACCGCTCTCCCCTTTCTTAGAGTGTAGTTAGATGTACGGAACACGCTACACCCTGAGTTCTATAGGCTCTCAGTGAGCCTAGCTGACAACACAACGAAACGAGGCGCGTCAAAACGCAGTTAAACAAGCTGACGATACAATGGACCTTTCCGGAGAAGCGTTCTGCGCACGCGCGAGCGCCCGATACCAAGCGGCGGAAGTTGAAACCAAAAAAATCGAGGAACTTCGGAAGGAGGCTGTAGATCAGCGAGTAGCAAACGTAATTGCAGCATACATATAATTGTGTTACGCGAAAAAAAGAAAGCGGACGGAAAGAATAACACGACGTTTAAGTGGACGCCACGGATGCCCCAGCAATACGTAACCGAACGAA
>JAZHYW010030643.1:0-19358 GCA_037355805.1 Ixodes ricinus | reverse complement strand
ACGTATTGCCTACACGGCATATGAAAGTTTCAAGAAGACGACTCTTGCGCAAAGAGCTTTCCCAGTCCCCAAGAGCCAGCTTAGTAACATGGAGCTGAGTCTCGGCCTCCTTGTCCTATTCCAATTGCCACACGAAAAGGTGGTGAATTTTATTAAAGCGATTTATATTCTGATATGGTGAACTCAAATACAATTGGAAACGGTTTCCGGTGGATCCTGCAAGCCCGTCGGCCTTCTCGTTACCGTCTATCCCAACGTGACTGGGTACTCAACACAACCCTATGCTGACCGACCTGTAGGGCCTGTATTGAGGTGCTAGCAGATTTGTTGTAGAAATATGTTTTTAGTACTTTTAAGACAGCAAATTGCAATAATCGCACTCTGGGAATAAACGAAGAAAAACAGACTCCTCAATATTTTCTAATTAATAATGCAGTCAATCGCCGCTGACAGCTTAATTGAGTTAAGCACTAAAATGCTGGTAATGTAATTAGGTTGCTTAAGTTTAGAGACATTCTTAATACACTGTACACATCGCAGCCAACTAAAGATGAAACTTGGCGACATCTGTATAAACATGATGCTAGCCATTATATTTCTTCTGTACTTCACAAAACTCTTCATGAATTACTGCATGGGGAAAGCCATGGTGTTAATTTTTGTGAGCGACCAGTCTCAAGTAACTGGCAGTGTCTTCCAGGAAGGAAAACCGTCGTCGGCGTTCTGAACGGGGACGACCTGGTCCAGTGAAAGATGCAGCGGTGTGCAAAAGTCTTCAATCTGGGAGCTTAATGGTGTCGCGATGTTTGGCTTGTTGGGAAAGAGACGAGAAAACCTCGACCTTGTAAGCGAAGAGTAAGTCGGGTGTTGAAGGGCAGCCAGAATCTTGTGAGCATAAGTTAGGCTAAGATATGTACGTCGTTTGTTCAGTGCTAGCTCGTTATATTCCGCATACAAACTAAAGACAAAGGGAGCACCTTTTGCTTGTCTTAAGCCAAGGTGGTGAACGGAGTTCAACCTTCTGAAAGAAGATGATCGGGCCGATCCATACACTGCCCCACCGTAGTCAAGGTGAGGTCTGACAAGGGCATTGCACAACCGTAGAAGGCTTTTTCTATCAGAACCCCACAACTTGTCACATAAAAATCTCAAAAGATATTTAGATTAACGACAATTTGTTTTCAGAGCATTAAGGTGGGAATTTAAAATTAACTTTTTATTGAACGTAACACCAAAAAATATGCGCTCGTCCCTGGCAGTTACGGGGGTTCCATTTTGTTTTGGCAATGGATCCAGCGACAGCCAACGAAGCAAAGAAAAAACAAACAGACTCTTTTTTTGTATACGTGGAACCTAAACTCGTTGTCGTCAGCCCACTTAAAAGTCTGTTTATGGCTATCTGCAACTGGCGCTCGCTGCTGGAAAGGTTACAAGAGGAAGACGACATCTGTATATCACAAGCGTAAAGAGTATATAAACAGAAGGTGGTAGCAGTCGTGCGAGTGAATTTATTGTCAGCAAAAATAAAGTCACGCTTCAAGTACCCCTAGAGGGACGCCATTTTCTTTCATTCATTCATTCTTTATTTGGATTTTCACGAAGGAATTGGAGAGCTCGGAGTCATGTCAAACTTCAAAAGTCCTGTCTGTTAGGTATTCATTGCAGCGTACGACCACGAATGTTGTGTGGATTAATAATCATAATGAAAAACAGCGCGAAGCACAAGGACATAGAGGATTTTTCTCCTATGTGTCCTTGTGATTCGCGCTTTTTTTATCATGAACGTATACCAACTAGGGCAACTGTCCGTTTTTGTATGCATTAAGATCTCGAAGAATCCCATATGTCCAGGCTGTGTCGCGAGCCTTCTCCAAATCGAAAAAAAAAACGCAACGCAGTGATGTTTGTTTACAAATGCCTCGCGTATCACAGTTTTTAGGCGTACCAAGTGGTCGAGAGTAAAACAACATCGGAAGATTCCACACTGGTAATTATCAAAAACCTTTGGTTTTTCTCTCGTTTGTTTATGAGTCTTTCCAACGTTTTCTCTGAGGCAGCTCCTCAGTGCGATTGGATGGTAACTTGGCGGCTGTGAGTGGCCTTTATTAGGTTTTAAAAGGGGACTAATGTGTGCATGTTTCCAAGCCTGAGGAAAACTTGCCTTTTCTTATAAAGAATTGAAAAAAGAAAGAAAGGTTCTCAAGCGATCTCGATGACAGGTTACAAAGCATTGCACAGTAAAGTTCATCGGGCACAAGAAAAGAAAGTTTGTTTACATTAAGGGCCATCGAACGTTTGCATCGTGTAAAAGGCTGATTATATGACGTTGAAATTCCTCCAGACATTACTCTCTTCAGTCGCTCCGCACGAACTTCACATTCTGCGAAAGTAGCGCTGTAGATAGCCTAACTGGATGAAATATAAAAAACGTCTTCCGAAGATGTTGCTTATGCCATTAAAGGATGAACAGGGAGCATTAAATGTTGGGGTGGCAAAGAGTCTGTAATTCCCATTTACTTTCCTATATTTGTTCCAGGCCTCTTTGGCAGGGTTAGAACTAGTTAAAGAAGAAATATACATCATCCACGACTTCAGTTTTGCCTGTTTTTTAGTACAGCGAGACTTGGCCTCTCGTCGCTTGAACTCGACAAGGTTACGTGTAGTTGCACTCGAAAAGGCTGCGATATCTAGAGGATCTGCCCCACACCTTGTTTTGATCATCTAGGTTTGTGGCACACTCGTCGTTACACCAAGGTGTACATTTTTTCGGCACATTGCCGGGAGTTCTTGTAATATACCGCTGAACAGAACTTAGTATTTGCTCAGTAACATAGAGTGTAGCGTCTTCTGGAGACATGAAATAAATAAATAAAGGATCTAGAGTGGATTGAAGATTAAAAAGTGTCCCGTCGGCCATGTCTAACTTCCGCTTAGGGACCCGCTTCAAAAGTGTAGGCGATTGGACAGTACTCTCAAAAACAACATGATAATGATCATTTTCAAAAGGGTTATGAAGAACCTTCCAGGAAAAGCAAGAAAGTAAAGAAGGCGAAGAAATAGTAAGGTCAATATATGTGAATGAGTTGTGTGCCGCACTAAAAATATTGGCTTTCTCCTGTTAAGAAGGCATGTCTCAGAAGGCAATAAAAGACGTTCAATTAGACTACCACGGGACTCTTCAATGGTGCTACCCCACATACGATGATTGGCGTTCACTTCACCCAAAATTTAAAAGAAATGTCGCGGGAGCTGTCCTACAAGTCCCTGCCGCTTTTGAGGTTTTAAAGGAACATTAGGCGGTAAGTATGGAAGAAACAACATTTACAAGGCTGCCCAGAAGGAGACGCACTGCACCCGCTTCCAGTGGCGTGCAGAGGCTAACTTGAGAGCAAACCACTCCACTAGGCACGGCCACTGATACACCACCAGAAGGGGTGGAAGTGGGACGATCTTTTCTAGAAATATGACGACGTCTTAAAATGGTTAAAAGAATCGAAGTGAAGGCAGGTTTCTTGCAAGACGAGAGCGATGGGCCGAAGCTCATCCACTAAATTATAAACATCATAAATATTTCTTAAAATTCCGCGAAAGTTCCATTGCATAAAATGTAACTTAGTCACCTGTAAAAGGTGTGTAGATATGTAAATATAAATAAACAAAACCTAGTAAAATAAGTAAAATTATAGAGCCAGCACAAACTAGGTGGAATGCATTGGGAACATCATTTGGATTTACGGTCCCTTAATGATATGATATACTGGGTGATTCAAGGACGGCCAGGCTCTTTAAATCGACCGCAAAATTCGGTTTCTTAGCCTATCGTGTTCCGATTTTGTACAGCGTTAGCCACAGGTGGTGCATATTTTCTATAAAATTCGCAAAAAAGCGAGCTTACCTCGAGGAAAATAAAAAGAAAAAGGCTTAACTCCTATGGAAACGCAGCGAAGCTTCCGGTCTTTCAAACCATAGGGCGCCCTATGGTTTGAAGACCGGTGGCTTCGCCGCGTTTCCATAGGAGTTAAGCCTTTTTTTCTTTTTTACTTTTTCCTCAGGTAAGCTCGCTCTTTGCGAATTTTATAAAAAAAAATGCACCACCTGTGGCCAACGTTGTACAAAATCGGAACGCGACAGGTTAAGAAACCGAATTTTGCGGTCGATTTAAAGAGCCTGGCCGCTCCTTGAATCACCCAGCATTTATTTAGCTCAGGAGAGCCGCGGCGCCGCAGAAATCCAAATCGGCCATACCCTGAAGTCCTGCGGTGCCGCTTGTAATGATGATATAATGGTATTGTACAAATGAATCGTGTGGATGATGACGATGATGATGGGGTAAAGAAGAGAGTAATGAGCGTAAGGCCTAGCAGCGGCCTTCGCGACGGTGGTCTTCGCGGGGCCACCATGGGCTGCTGTCTTCTAGCAGGCCAGTCTCGAGCGCCTGTCGAAGGCTCCCTGCGTGTCCAGCTCGCAGACTGGGCGGCCGAATTTCCGGTGACGCAGGCCTTCAATTATTTTTTTTAATGTTTACCGGATGGTGTCTCACGTTTCATACTGTCCTGGTCGGCCCCAGGTGTTGAGAGATTGTCAGCATCTGTCGACATCTCCACCTCCTGATGGGTGTCTGTTGCTTTTAAAAGGGTGCTGGTCCGGCCTGGTGCGAGGGCGGGGAAGGGGGGAGGTGCAGAAACCCCGAACACGACCGCTGGAAGTGTTGCAGACGAACTGGGCGAGGGGTCACCACAGCTCGGGTTGTCCCCTTATATAACAGGAGCTGCATGGACACCATGCTGCTCCTTCGGTAGGGAGAACCTCTCCAGCGAGCAAGAGCCAGAAACTCGGTCCTTCTCTCTGGGAGGGGACCTAGGAGAGGGGCAGGCGCGGCTGCTGCCGGCTTGTCCTTGGATGGTGGAGCAGCACGCGTGCTACCACGCGTGCTACCTTGCACAAACCTGCTGCTGCCCCTGTCTGGGAGCTGGGGTCCTGAGGTCGGGCGCCAGGCTCTCGGGAGAGACTTGGGTGGCCCTCGACTCCGAGCGTGGTGCAGGGCCCCTGCGCACCACCTCGGCAAAACTCCCATTGGCAAAAAGAGAACCGCTTCTTGACTTGTGTGTGTGGTATGTTCGTCTTCGTATGCGAGCGCAAGAGGAGACAAGGGACACACAAAAACATGTCCCTTGCCTCCTTTTGCGTTCGCATACCAAGATGTTTTACCAACATGCTCTCATAATTCTATCTATGGTATGTTCGCCATTACTTTGATGATATGAATGCCTTTTTCTTGCTTCCAAGAGAGACAGGTACGATAATAAACAGGACACGGCCGCCTCGCAAATGTCGGAAACGTGACCTTGACTACCACACTTTGCACACGTGTCCTTCCCTCGACAGCTTGCGTTTTCCGTGACCAAAACGTTGGCAACGAAAGCACCGCCCTGATTGTCTTTGGGAGTGTGTGCGTCTCTAAAGTCAAGGTAACATGTTACGAAGGGATTTGTTCGCCATCCCTCCGAAATGTCATGCGTTTGACAGCGACAACACCAGAAGGTATGAGTCACTTGTGTAGTTCATCCTCAGTCGTGTCCAAAAGGTCGTCCTCGGAGACGACCCTACGAATAGTATTTAGCGTGCGTTGTGGGCTCCACCGACACCTTAGCGTCAACGAGGAGGTCTCTAGAGTGCTGTTTTTTAGCGTTGAAGGGAGAACCCTAAAACGCTTTCTAGCACCTTCGCTGAAACAAAAGGTGACAACTCTTCAGTAGGTTTTTGTTCATCAAGCGAATGAATGAAGAAAAACTTCGTAAAGGTTTGCACTTCAAACGGTTCGTCGATGTTTTTTTGTTCAAGGCAGCGCCTTTAAATGGCGTGTCCTAAACAGGGTCTGTAGAGGTATGCCGCCACAAGAGTGCAAAGAGTGTTCGGAATCTGCTGTGCACCGCCCACCACCGAGCCCAACAAGCGGTTAGGTAACCCACAATACAGAAAAAATGGCTTTGCTAGAGACGTTGCTCTAACAGTGCTGCCGGGAAACCACACAAAAGTGTGGGTCCAGACAGAGTTCCCTTTCCACCCAAGGTTAGCCCTTGCCGCCAAAAAAGGTAAAAGTGGAAAAAAGAGAAGGAGAGAAAAGACAAAGATAGATGAGTAGAGAGGCGACTGACTGAACGATCTTCATTACAAAAGCGCCAAGGACAAGGACAGAACAAGGATACGAACAGGACAAGCGCTTACTATCAACTGATTGCTTAATGTATGATAAGAGAAATACGGAAATGAAAGGAGAGATAGACCGGGAAATTCCGGTTTATCGTTCTAAGCCTCTCTACCTTGCTGATTGGCGGCTATCTTGTCGGGTTCTCAGAGGGGCTGCTGGCATGACTCTCTCGTGGCAGTGCCATGTCATATGGCGCAGAAACGCGAAGCCACCCGAGCGCGGCTGCATTGTAAGCGTGCGTCGCCTACTTTGCTCCGTTTCGAGAGTGGCGCGTCTTGGTTTCAACCCTCCCGCCACCTCTCGCGTCTCTAGAGGGCCTCGCAGAGGCCTTGGGGCGAGTTTAAGAGCTAAGCAATTTCCGAAAAATAACTTTCGCACCCACAACTTAAGGTGTGGTTCGGATTTGGCGTGTGCTCGGTTGCTACGACGCCATTTCATTAGATACGCAAAGCTTTGGGTACGCTATTCTTAAACACCCTTTTAGTTTTGCCTACGTCTCTTGAAACTTAGGACTAGTTCGATCAAGTACTCCTCCATCTTGTTCAAATAGGGGCAAGTCAGAGATGTACAGGAGCTTTGGTGCGTATTTTCCATCCATGGCTCTTTGAACGTTCCGTGCAAGTATTTGGTGAAATAGTTATTTGTCTCAAGGTCAACAAAGTGTGTTTATGTTGTAGTCTGCGCAGTCTATTCATGCAGTTTTAGAAAGATTTTTGAACGGGCAGTGTACATTTTACTTGGAGTGGTGCTAAGTTCGAGTATATTTTCTTAGTGAGCGATGTCATGTCCACTCATGCTGAATTGTTTCTTAACGCGTATACTTCTTTTTGTAGAATAAATATGTAATTAGGTATAAAAAGTAAAACATTAGTATAACTGCTCATTTTCGAAATTTAAGGTTTGCGAAACAAATATTATCTGAAAAAAATATATTCACTACTATTCGCCCTTTGCTTTTCCGGCAACGGCTTAAAGAGGGCGGCCATTGTGGGCGAGTTTACTTAACATTTCCCTTATTTCGTTAAGGAGCTCAGCAGAAGCCTCTTTCGAGCCGGTTACGCAGAGATCACAAATTTTATCACCATACAGTCATCTCGGTTGGTGGAAGGCAAAGACGAAACACTCTTCTACACTCGCCTGAACGGGTAAGTGTCGTGATTTGTTTAAGGCGTTCTGTACTCATCGCCTATGTGTTTTTCTTTTCGCGCTCTGATTGGGAGGAACGCTCGTCCGTATACTTCTAGAAGATTCAATTGTACTCTTAATTCGAGTGTAAAAGATAAGAAGGCCAACATGTCCTTGCCTAGTTAGTCTCGTCCTCGCTCCCCCTCGAAACCTCTCGGTCAACTATTCGAGATACCCAGTGAGCAGACAAGGAGACAAATGCGGCCTTGGCCACTCGCTTGTCCCACGACGAGTCTCGCTCCAGCCAACTGGCACGCCAAGTTCGCTGCTACTGTTGCGACGCTCATTCTTTTTTTTTTCCGCTACCATTTCGTTGATTATTTTTAGTTTCACAGCTGCAAACACTTTTCTATCCGCGACATTTCTAGTAGGAAGAATTAGCGTCGAAACAGGAGCAGCGAACTTCTCGGCGTCGACGTTGATTGGAGCGTTTCTGCGAGAGAGAGAGAGCGTGCCTCGTCGTCGGAAGAGTGAGTCGGCAAGGCAGCGCTGGGCTCGCTATCTACCAAACTCTCGAATATTCGGCCTAGAAGGTTCTAGGGGAAATTGAGCTAGAACGAGAATGACTCTGGAAGGACGTATGTCGGCCTTCTTTTCTTTTACATTCGGGTTAATAGTAAACTCAAATCTTCTAGAAGTACGGAGAAGCGTTCGTTCTTGGACATGCACGCGGCAATGTTGTTTTATAACGGCGTGTTGAAATAGTCGCCTCATCGGCAGCCCTAGTGCAGTAAATGCGGAATTCGCATATAAAATGGACCAAGGGACGTCAACTTGAACTTATGAAAACAATCTTATTTACCTTGTATTTATTTTACCTTCAAAGCCAGGCGCATTACAGTAGTTGTGTACAAGAAAATGGCAAATAAACATAAAAAGTTAAATATTAGGAAAGCCATTGTTGGTATGGCAGAGCTATAAATTTACTAATTACATGTATTTAGGCTACTGTAATTAGTTACGTTATCGAGAACTGAATAATTTTTAACTTAATCATGTGTTAGTAACTGTGACTTTTAGTTAATTTTAATATGTTGTAAATTTGTTGAGATACAGGTACGTATTGGTATTCTTGACTTCTTACTTCTTAGAGCGGTATTTCAGAACGGCAGCATTTTACCAAGCAGTGCGGCATTGAACGCTTGTTCTGCACTGAGGGCCTGGTAATGATGAAGTGCAGGGCGAGCTTGTCAGAAAACAATGTTGAGTATATATTGCTGCTATAAACACACTGATATTTAAAAAAAAATCTTTTTAAGGGCTTAGATGTTAGAGGTTTCTTTGGTAATTTTTCCACAAAATTAACAATTCCGGGCAATATTTACGCCGTTAGATGCTATTTAGTTGGTGGTCATGGCACACGTTGAGCCCCGCCCATCGGTTAGTGGCCCCGCCCATTATTACTGACGGACTTCGCTGCGCGACTGAAGACGCTCGCCAGCTATTGTCGTGCGACAGACGCGTGGCAGCCTCCTGGATCGTCTGCTATTCCACCATCGTCCGTCGTCGTGTGAAACTCCCGCAAGACGTGGCCATGAAAGCGGCGTTCTACTCTGCCATCAGGCACGAGCCACGGTACAATGCTATACTTCGTTTCACCTTATGTTGTACCGCAGCGAAGGCTAAAAGCGCGAGCTCAAAGCGTTGGCAGCCGCTCTTAAGTCACGAGAGCTGCTGCCGTCGAGATGTGCCCCAGAGCAAGGAGCTCGCGCTTGTAGCCTTTCCGGCGGTACATCATAAGGTGAAACAGAATATGGTGTCTCTCATCGTCTGTCGATGTCCGATAAAAAGCGACCGAGAGGATTACATAAAAATCAACAAAATAAATATGCAGTCTTTTCAGCTCTTCTGTTCTTGTTTTGTTTCTCCCACGTGTCCGCGAGCAAGGTGGATCAGCTTCATGCCGCACATTTTAAACGCGACCTAAATATATTCTCATTGGGAGACCAAGTGTCTCGCAAAGCTTCAAAGATGCATGCCTTTTGAAGCAAAGTACCGAGAACATAAATGGACAATTTTGATGCGAGGCGAACTCCCGATTGTCTCCAGCAAAATGGCCCGCAAATGTTTACCTGTGGAAGTGTCTTCTCGGTTTTAAAAACATGTTCACCATTACGACGGTTGCACAATTCACAAGCGGGGTCGTTCTTATGGGAAACAATATCTTTATTGAGCATCAACACGCGCAAATGAGCAAAAAGTATCCAACTTGGGGCGTTACGCTTAAAGGAGCTGTGCAACGATTTTAACGTTGAAAGAATTGGCGTTTTCTACTTATGACATTGTTCAACTTGTCACAAAGGACAGAAAACACACCTCCTTCTTTCGAAATGTTGCGATTCCGCCGCGTAATCGCGAAGCAAAAATTAGAATATTCCTCGACCTGCAGCCGCGGGCGGCGGCCATGAGAAACACGCGGCATGACGTCAATGGGGAATCTTGTAGAAAGATAGCAAGTTGTGCGAATACCTGCTCGATAAAAGGTAACTTTTCTATAAATCTTGTCGTTCCAACATAAATATAAATGCGTCAAAAACCTGGTATTATCGACAAAAACTTTTATTATACGGAGTTTCAGTGGCGCCATCTATCCTAGGTCCACAAAACCGTCAGCAGCGGAACAGCCGCCAGAAGCCGGAGGGGAGGGGGACAGGGCCGGTCGGGTATGGCCGGACCCGGATGAGACTTTCCTCCTTTCACCATATTGTTCGCGCTGCGCCCGCCAGCACGTGGTCACGCGGTCGCGAGCGGCTGAGTTCTCGCTGCTCACTGATGGCCCTAAAGAGAGAGCTTCACCGGAACCCCGCACCTTCCCCATTGACGTCACAGTGCACGTGACTCGGAAGTTAGTGAAGGAGTTGAGAGGCGCCGAAAACCTCAATCTTTGTCCATTTTTAAAACAAAAACTAGGACATGCAGGCAAAAGCGGTTTTTTGTTCTTTACTCGGAAAGGTCGAGACACCAACTCCCAAATTATTTAAGCAAATCACTATAACTGTTGCACAGCTCCTTTAAGCAAGTTTGACTACAAAGGAAAGCACCCGAACAGCGCTTACCATGCCAGTAGTTGCGCCAGTTGTTTGTTGCGAACTAGGTCGGTTGAGTAGATCTTCCTCGGATACCCCAACCCGGTGAGCGGAAAACGACTCGCACTGATAAAAATAAACGAGTTCAACAAGCTACGCTCGTTGAGCACGCCGCAAACGACAGCAGCCCTGTTTGTTATCGTTTGTAACCAGAACGGAAAAGGCAATCGCGGGATATTTTTTTAAAACAATAATGACACTACCTCGATTATTTGTTTCCCAAACATAAAAAGAATATTGTCGTCAAAAATTCTATTACGACACGGAGAAACAATTTTACCACGAAATTTTTACATGTCAATCATCTAGCCCACCAACGAGAGCCGCGAAACGGTGCTAAGCTAGATAAGTACCTTTCGTTATGGGCGGGGGCACCTAAATTGCGTCTAACAACGCAAATATGGCGCCCCATTTTTTAAGTTTACAGAAACAATGTGTTTTGATTAAGCCCTTAAAGTTTTTGTTTTTTCATATCAGCGTTTTTTTAAAGGTTAGGTAGTATGACTGTGGGGTGACAATGAGCATCCGCGCAATCCTTGAAACTCACTAAACCGGACGTAATGCGTAAACGTGTAATAAACGCAAGATGAACAAATCTCGGAAATGAGGTCAGCGGACAGCGAAAATATGCGGATCGCGTGAGATTGACGTCAAAACAGAACATTTCGCAGCTGTAGTGTTAAATACCACAAAGTGGGTATTATACGTCACGGAGTGGCTGCTATACATCTCATTGGCTAAGAAGATTGATTGACAGCTTAGATCTTGGTTGTTAAACCTTTGTGATATGCTGGAATTTCCTTTTGGGCGGCATATTTTTATGTTTAAAGAATAACCCATGTAATTAGAGTTATTATTTTCTACAAAAGGTTTACAAGACGGGCACATCCGTTTGGATTCATACCATAACAAACACCAGCTTCTGCCATACTTTTCATGGCCGCCGAAGTCCCTGCTCCCGCCTGTTTCGTCTACCTCGACGACACGCTTAAAAAAAGGGTACTGTAGTACCCTCGCTTAAGAGGTAACCGGCTTGCACGCAGGGCAACCCCTTTTGGAGGTATTCATTACCGCTCCTGCAACAGAGCGGTGCCAACTTACCGCCTGGGGCCGTGTCGTATAGTTGGGCGAGACGGCACGGATTGAACATGGTTAAAATTGCGCATCCAACAGAAAGGAACAGTGAAGAGGGCAAGAGAACGAGACAAGCGCCAACTCACACCGTCGATGTATTGAAGAAGATAGAACAGCCCGCGTTGTCAGCTCGAGCCGAGGCCATGACACTGGGCCCCGAGCACGACGGAGGATATATACGCACCAGCAACCGCACGCAAACGAATGTGAAAGGCCATTTCCTTGTCAGTTAGAGCCACAGGAAGGATGGCTGACGCAACGCTCGCCTAGGCGAAATATAGTACACGCATCAAAATTTCCTGGTATGTTTTCGTGGAATCTGCCAATTATCGTGGTTTTTGTAAGGACGGTGGACACTTACGCGCTTGACAATGCAGAGGTAGGAGACCCCCCGCCGTGCTGACGTTTGAGAAAGATTGTGCTCACCTTGACCGGCCACTAGCGCTACCGCCCTGCGCTAGTCTCTCCTGCGTACGCTCTGCGCGGCAGAGAAGACTGTGGGAACGCTCTAGGCCCGTTTATTGGTTGTTTTAACTCACACTGTGAAGGACGAGGACGGACTAGAGGACGGAGATGATTGCCGCGTGCGCGCGATCTTTTTGTGTGATGTACAAGCGAACGTGTCAACGCGCAGTTGCACGCAAGCTGGCAGAGACCGCGAGTGGAGAGAGTACCGCAGCTGTTGGAGAGAGGGAAGGAGAAGACGTTGCGCGCAAACCGCGAGTGCGGTTACTACGCACGCCAGACGCCTACATAGCCGCGGGACATAGCGTCTACAGCTACAGAGATGCCTCCACCTACAAAGGCAGTATCTGCAGTACTCCTCCTTACAGGGATAGCTCGACTTGCAGCACACGGGCAACGCCTTCTTCTTCAATGGATCGAGTTAACGTTGCCCCTGTCATATTCCTTGTTATGCGGTGCTACAACGTTTTACCCCCTGGGCTAGGGTGCAACATTACCTCCTTTTGGAGGTAACCTTAGTTCCTTTTGGGGTTAAAAATACATCCTTTCAAGGTCAGCTTTTACCTCCTTTAGGAGGAAACTTCAACCCCCTTGAGAGGTAAGACGACATATTTGAGGGGGCGGCTTTTACATCCTTTTGGAGGCAACAGCATCTGCTATAGGGGGCTGGTTTTAGCTCCATATAGAGGGAACAGTTGCCCTATTTTGGGGGCAATAGTACACGCCCCTAGTTTCAACCTTTACCCCTTAAGGAGGGAACTATGATCCACTTTTGGCTTAAATGTACACGATGGGTAAAACAGCTCAGAAGATGCGAACTACGAAGAACGAACACGACAGAACAGTGCTGTCCTGTCGTGTTTGTTCTTCGTAGTCCGCGCTTTCTGAGCTGTTTTTCCTATCATCTAAAACATCAACCAACTGGCCCAGTTCACCACCTTATTACAGGTTAAGTGTACTGATGTGATCACTTTTATCCCCTAAAGTAAGGTACTATGGCCCTTTGTGGGTGTGATAGTACATGCTTCAATGGTGGACCTTATAACAGATGAAGACGGCACTAGTTCTGAAAGTAAATGACAACGTTTTATTGTGTCTGTCACAAACAGAATGGAATAAAAATCAATGACATGACTAGACATCGTATAAAAAGTTCTAAGATGAAACCACTAAGCGCAATAAAGAGCACTTGGAACAACACTTTCGGGGCTCTAGTTCGCGACAGTCAATACAATTATCGCAAAAAGTGCATAAACAATCAGTGTCTACCCGGCAAATAACAGTGAATGCTTGAAACACTGCTTTGAATAGCGAAGCTTCATCCGGGTGAACTCAAATGACTGGGTCTTGTACAAACCAGAATGGAAATGAACGCACTGTGCTCTAACATAGATTCATTATCACACATATTACAAAAAACAATAAAAACCAAGACATGACTAGCAATGACTAGTGCGTTGCAGCTCAAGGACAGTAGCAGTACACCATGCCCGTCCTATCCGCAGTAGTGGAATGAATGCTGGAGTGGAGGAAAGCAGACTCTGGGATTTGCTCTTCTAATGTGGAAAGAAAAAGGGGCTTGTATCTCCTGCTGTTAATGAGCCGCAACAAACATACCGCGAGGGCCAAAGGAATCTGACCCACTTCAAATGAATTGCAAAATCAGTTTTGACCGTCTTGTATTTAAACCTTGCAAGCCATCAAAAACCATCTTGTATTTAAACCTTGCAAGCACAAATCACTGTGAACATGGAACCCCAACCCTCAAATGCTTTCAGGCACCGAGTGTGAAGTAGTCTGAAATAAATTAAGTATACCAATGTTTCACAAAGCAAACTGCAGTGATTTCGGAGGTTACAAAAATGTGATTATAAAATCAATATCATTGCCCTTCTGGAACTCTCATAATCAACCATCCTGCCTTATGTCACACACAAAAAAAGAAAGCAATAAACAGATGACATAAAAAAATTCTTAAACATGCATAAAAAGGCATTAAAAAAGAAAATACTTTTTGGCATTTCTTTTAGGTTTGAAAGCAATGTGGTGAACGTGACTGCACATTTGAGTGTTTCAGATCAATTAAGTACTCCAGTGCAATGAATCTGCGCCTGAACTGGTGATGGTGCTCAAAGTTAAAGATGAAGTAGAGGCAGAATGCAACCAGGACTGCCTCAGCAGGCGACGCGGCTTCTAGGTCTCCCTCCACTGCCACATAGCTGGGCGCCTCAGGATTAATTAGGCTTGAGCTGACAGCCACCGGGTATATTGCACTGCCTACCTGGAACCAAAAAAAAATGTGGAAATAATGTGATATGAAGTTGAAACCTATCATCCCCAATTTAAAGAAACTGTGTAGAAACATTAAATCTTTCTAAGACGCATTTGGAACATTTGATGGGCCACTGATTCCATCATTGAAAAGCATCAAACATACTTACCAGACGTGACCAGTTTAACTGTTGACTAACCACCACTGACTAAAATTATCCCATGGCGGGTGGTGATTGTAGATTAGTAAGCACTTTGTATTCACCGGTTATGTTTACATTTGTCACCCCGATTTACTTAGGTGACTAACAAATCTTAGTCAAAATGTACAACTACTGTAGCAGGTTAGAATTGACAAGTACTGATTGTTAGGCGAGTTGGTATTGTACGTGAGAAAACATGATTTGCGATTTAAAACAAGGACAGAGGAAGAACATACACCATCAGAGCGCTACACCACACTAGCTACTCAGCACCACAGCCGACTCCCATGACCGCCAACCCTAACTGCCGAGCTTCGGCAACTACGTAAATATTTTTGCAGAAATGATTTGCCAGATTAAAATAGAATGTATGTTTTATTTAGACAAAAGAATAACAGCACACAAGACGAAAACACAGAAAAATAACACACCGAAAAAGACAGTCCAGCGCCTTGTGTGTCTTACTCTAATTTATTTACTCGAAGTGTACTCTCAATTTTCTCTGAAAAATGAACGAACACCACACACACAAAGAAAATATAAAAATCAAGAGCCTCATTTCAAGTGCCCAAATGCGAACAAGAAAATCGAAATAAAATATCAGACTACACTTACCTGCAGGAAACAGTGTTAAGAACTGTCACGATATGAGTCGAAGGTAGCAGGCATCCAGTACCCTCGACGAAATCACCCTACAACATTTTGACGCTGGACGAAAGAAAGATATTCAATCAACTTCAAATAATGCAAACTTGAGCCATCTAACTCGGCTACTGAATGATCAGACTTTTCGAAATGCCTGATCACACGCAAAACAATGTCAAGCTAACCTTTATAATTGCTAGTCTCGCTGCCGGTAACAACTTAATGACCTTATTCCGTAATATACTACTATTAATGTTTGTGAAGCCCAGGAATATTTAACTAAGTCATTTATATTCAATATTTCAAGGTAACGTGACGTTTTACCAGCATATTTATTGAACCTCGTTAAATTAAAAAATATAAAATAAAAGAAAAACCTTGATACTAAAAGTCAATGTTTAACACCGACTTTTACAAATATCAACGACGTTGAGAATTAATAACGCCGGTTGGCTGGTGCCGCTAATGAATGCCTAATCGGCTCCTGCTCAGCGAAAAAAAACAACACAATCCTATGAGATTTTCAACTATTTTATCAGATCCTCAATTTAACGTCGGACGCGACACACCAACGGCCCCAAAAAGAGAAAACCTCCTACCCCCTCCCGCTGTAAACGTAGGCGACCCCCGATTCACAGGGCGTCTTGTCGCCCGGCCGCCCGGCCCCAGGCCCCGCCGGGCCGCCGGTTTCTCCCTCCTCCAGCCGCACACACATACACCGGGAAAAGCTCCTGGCTACGCCACTGGTTAGCGTATGTCAGGTGTTATGTACTGACTGACAAACTGGCTCTTATAACCTCGTGGCCACTCGAGGAGCGTGGGCACTGAGAGCTCGAGGCACGGGGTGCGCGGGCAGACGAACGCCGGGCTCCGAATTGATTAAACCGATTTCACCAGTGGTCTCCTGTTCACCGACGCGATGTTACATTGGCGACGAGGCGGCCGACAACTTCAACCGACAAAGTTCTCGCTTGTTTAGGAATGACCACGGCACAGGGTAAGCTCCAGGAATTTCAAGGAACAGGATGGACAGCCTGGTCGGAGCGCTTGGATTTCTTTTCCAAGCGAACGAGATCACGGACCTCGGGAAAAAGAGAGCTCTGCTGCTGACCCTGTGCGGCGCGGAAACATACGAGACCGTACAAGCCCTAAGGGCCCCGAATAAGCCAGGAGAGGTGAGCTTCGAAAACATCCAGTCCTTGCTCCAGTAACATTACGACCCACGGCCTTCGGAACTGTTCAGCCGAAGCAAATTCCAACGCCGCAATCAACAGCCCGGCGCGTCAATCGCTGCCTATGTGGCTGCTTTAAAAAAATTAGCCGCCAACTGAAATTTCAGTGTGCTGACATAGCCAGTGGTGGCGACAACAAGCGCTGGAGCATCACCAGCCGTCGACCCGTTGGTATCGAACCCAACCATGTTACCACTGGACGTGATGCTCAGAGACCGTTTAGTCTGTGGCGTGCAAGATGAGCGTCTACAGCAAAGGCTTTTCGCAGAAAAGACGCTCACGTTCAAGCAAGCTTACGACATGGCAACACGACTTGAAAGTGCGGTTCAACAGCAGCAGGAGCTTAAAGCCCCCACGGCCGACCAACATGAGATTACATCAGCGCAAGCTACAAAACGCACCTCGGAGGCAAAAAAGTGCAAGCGGAGCCGCAATGCTACCGTTGCCATGGACGGCACAGGCAAGACGCTTGCCTATTCAGTAAGGTGTCCTGCCGGTTCTGCAGGAAGATAGGACATATTGAGAAAGCATGTCGGAACAAAGCGAGGGCGGGCGCAAGACGCTCAACCCATCACATGAGCTAAGATGAAAATCGCTATGCCGTAGATGCACATGTCAGTGGTTGTGATCATAACCACCGGTTCGACTTGCAGGAATTGAATGTGCAACATGCAAGCGGTATCGCACCAAAGTACCTCGTAACGCTCAAGGTTCAGGGAAGGTCATTAGAGTTCGAAGTCGACTCAGGAGCAGCATTCACAGTTATTAGTGAAGGTACATACCGCAAGACCTGGCCATCTAAGCTTCCTCGCTTGCAGAAAGAGGATGTCTAAACTTCGAACGTAGACGGGCGAAAGCTTGCGTGTTCTCGGGTCTGCGGAAGTCGAAGTAAGACATAAGTCCAAAGACTACCTTCTTCCGTTGATGGTGACAAGTGGAACTGGGTGCAACTTGATGGGAAGAAATTGGTTCCCAGCACTGAAGATACAGGTCAGCGGGTTGCACCATTTTTCGCCAAGCCAAGAGGTCGGAAAGGTTCTTCAATCACACGAGGCGGTATTCAAGTCTGACATCACGGGGTACACCGGTCCACCAGTCCAGCTGGAGCTCAAAGAACCAACTACCCCTAGATTCCTCAAGGCACGCACCATACCTTTTGCTTTGCGCCCTGTCGTAGAGTGTGAGCTAATGGCTCTGCAGAAGCAAGGAATTCTTGAACCGGTCCAACATTCAACATGGGCTACACCAGTGGTTGTGGTCAGAAAGACTGATGGCTCGGTGAGACTCTGCGGGGACTATCGGAGTACGGTGAACATCGCAGCTAAACCGGCTGCTTACCCCTTGCCCACCCCCACGAAAGCGCTGTCTAACCTCCGGGGTGGCACAGTCTTTTCAACGTTGGACCTCGCTCAGGCGTATTAACAGCTGCGAGTGACAGACACCACGGCCGAAATGCTAACAATCAACACCATGAAGGGCTTGTTCCGAGTAAAAAGACTTTCCTTTGGAGTGGCGGCAGCGCCGGCAATCTTCTAAAAAGTTATGAACATGACATTAGCAGGCATCGCTGGAGTCGCTGCATACTTCGACGGCGTTATCATCAGCGGGGCAAACGCGGAGGAACATGCCTATCGACTAGACCAAGTGCTGACAAGACTAGAGAAGGCAGGACTGAGACTAAAAGAAACCAAATGCCACTTCGGGGTCATAGAAGTCGAATTTCTGGGTCACCTGATCAATGTGGAGAGGATTCATCCCACACAAGACAAGATTCGCGCGGTGGTGGACGCTCCAGAGCCGACGAACAAGGCAGAGCTGCAGTCTTTCTTGGGACTCTTAGCATTCTATGAAATATTTTTGCGAGATAGAGCGACGATAGCGAAGGAGCTTGTGGAGATCTGGCTGCCCTCCCCCGCGCCGACCCTCCGGACCCTAATTTCCGGCCTCCGAGATACGTCATGCCTCGTAGGAGCGGCGGTGACCTCGCGCAGCACAAGGTCCGGCTGGACCGCTCCCTAGCCAACTGACGTCACGCGACTGGCTTCCCAAGACAAAGGGGCGAAGGCTTGAAAAGGGAAGCCGGACAAAGGACGGCTCTCTTGGACGGCAGCTCTTGAGTGGCGGACAGCGAGGAAGACGCTGGCGCGGGATTCGACGGGACACGGACGCTGGAGCGGGGAGTGCGGGCGCGACGTTGAGTGGCGGACTCGACGAACGGACCGGACGGCGAACCTGGACGACGACGTCCCCATGACGCGGTGTTGGCGACTACCGCTGGGACTTGGAGAAGCTGCTGTGGCAGCGGACTTTCCCCGGCCTCGCTGATGACCGTTCCCCAATCCCGAAACCCCCTGGCAATAAGTGAGTGATTAAACAGTCTTTGCCGAGAGCGAAGTATTACCGTGTCATATTCATCCGGAGACACGGTTTGAGGGAATCGGAGTTAGATGTTACCGAAGTGGAGAAAGCATTTATACAGAGTTTACGTGGAAAGAATTTAGAGTACTATGCTTTAGTGATCAGTTGAGATATGATATAATAACAAGAAATGTTTTCAAAAGTGGTCATAAAAAAGAAATTATTGAGGAAAGAACGCTGCGTCCTAACAGGAAATATTCTGTACCATTAATAAGCACGAAATATGGTGAGGCTACAAGAATGTATTATGTACCGAAACTTTTTAACGAATTACCTGATGATCTGATTGAATGTAAAATTCCTGTTCCATTAAAAACTAACACGACAATAGTATCATAGCGCAGTAGAAAAAAATTAATGATTCATATGGGATTGATTAAAAATGACCTCTCCTTCGATCCAGACTACGCATATATATTGCAACCTGAGTTTTTTTTTGTTGTTGTAAATATGGACCGAGGGAAAGTTATAGAATTGTACTGCTAAATTGGGTTAGTTCCACCTGTTATTG
>JAZHYW010030642.1:0-27613 GCA_037355805.1 Ixodes ricinus | reverse complement strand
TGCAGCTTCAAATAATCCAGGCTGCTCTCGCCGGCTTGCCGTTGCAACAGCGTGACACGACGAATCACTCCGTCACTGCTCCGCTATCTGGTTTGCGGGGCATCAACGATCAGCACTTCCGACGTCAGCTGCGAACAGGACTACACCCACCATCACCTCGTCTTCGACGAAGCCAGCCAGAGCTACATCGACAACAGCCGTGCCGCATGAGGCTACCAAAGGGCGGACTGACCGGTCTTTCATCAGAGGGCACGGTGGCGCTCGTACGGGCACAATGAATAATCCGCTGATATTCTACGTGCAGCTTCAAATCATCCAGGCTGCTCTCGCCGGCTTGCCGTTGCAACAGCGTGACACGACGAATCACTCCGTCACTGCTCTCGCTATCTGGTTTGCGGGGCATCAACGATAGCACTTCCGACGTCCAGCTGCGAACAGGACTACACCCACCATCACCTCGTCTTCGACGAACCAGCCAGAGCTACATCGACAACAGCCGTGCCGCATGAGGCTACATAAAGGACGGACTGACCGGACTTTCATCAGAGGGCACGGTGGCGCTCGTACGGGCACAATGAATAATCCGCTGATATCTCTACGTGCAGCTTCAAATCATCCAGGCTGCTCTCGCCGGCTTGCCGTTGCAACAGCGTGACACGACGAATCACTCCGTCACTGCTCCGCTATCTGGTTTGCGGGGCATCAACGATAGCACTTCCGACGTCAGCTGCGAACAGGACTACACCCACCATCACCTCGTCTTCGACGAACCAGCCAGAAGCTACATCGACAACAGCCGTGCCGCATGAGGCTACCAAAGGGCGGACTGACCGGTCTTTCATCAGAGGGCACGGTGGCGCTCGTACGGGCAATAATGAATAATCCGCTGATATTCTACGTGCAGCTTCAAATCATCCAGGCTGCTCTCGCCGGCTTGCCGTTGCAACAGCGTGACACGACGAATCACTCCGTCACTGCTCCGCTATCTGGTTTGCGGGGCATCAACGATAGCACTTCCGACGTCAGCTGCGAACAGGACTACACCCACCATCACCTCGTCTTCGACGAACCAGCCAGAGCTACATCGACAACAGCCGTGCCGCATGAGGCTACAAAAGGACGGACTGACCGGTCTTTCATCAGAGGGCACGGTGGCGCTCGTACGGGCACAATGAATAATCCGCTGATATTCTACGTGCAGCTTCAAATCATCCAGGCTGCTCTCGCCGGCTTGCCGTTGCAACAGCGTGACACGACGAATCACTCCCGTCACTGCTCCGCTATCTGGTTTGCGGGGGCATCAACGATAGCACTTCCGACGTCAGCTGCGAACAGGACTACACCCACCATCACCTCGTCTTCGACGAACCAGCCAGGAGCTACATCGACAACAGCCGTGCCGCATGAGGCTACAAAAGGACGGACTGACCGGTCTTTCATCAGAGGGCACGGTGGCGCTCGTACGGGCACAATGGATAATCCGCTGATATTCTACGTGCAGCTTCAAATCATCCAGGCTGCTCTCGCCGGCTTGCCGTTGCAACA
Source organism: Ixodes ricinus (assembly GCA_037355805.1). Taxonomy (NCBI): domain Eukaryota; kingdom Metazoa; phylum Arthropoda; class Arachnida; order Ixodida; family Ixodidae; genus Ixodes; species Ixodes ricinus. The sequence goes on along the minus strand of JAZHYW010030642.1, from coordinate 26,068 downwards.
GCGTGACACGACGAATCACTCCGTCACTGCTCCGCTATCTGGTTTGCGGGGCATCAACGATAGCACTTCCGACGTCAGCTGCGAACAGGACTACACCCACCATCACCTCGTCTTCGACGAACCAGCCAGAGCTACATCGACAACAGCCGTGCCGCATGAGGCTACAAAAGGACGGACTGACCGGTCTTTCATCAGAGGGCACGGTGGCGCTCAGTCACGGGCACAATGAATAATCCGCTGATATTCTACGTGCAGCTTCAAATCATCCAGGCTGCTCTCGCCGGCTTGCCGTTGCAACAGCGTGACACGACGAATCACTCCGTCACTGCTCCGCTATCTGGTTTGCGGGGCATCAACGATAGCACTTCCGACGTCAGCTGCGAACAGGACTACAACCACCATCACCTCGTCTTCGACGAACCAGCCAGAGCTACATCGACAACAGCCGTGCCGCATGAGGCTACAAAAGGACGGACTGACCGGTCTTTCATCAGAGGGCACGGTGGCGCTCGTACGGGCACAATGGATAATCCGCTGATATTCTACGTGCAGCTTCAAATCATCCAGGCTGCTCTCGCCGGCTTGCCGTTGCAACAGCGTGACACGACGAATCACTCCGTCACTGCTCCGCTATCTGGTTTGCGGGGCATCAACGATAGCACTTCCGACGTCAGCTGCGAACAGGACTACACCCACCATCACCTCGTCTTCGACGAACCAGCCAGAGCTACATCGACAACAGCCGTGCCGCATGAGGCTACAAAAGGACGGACTGACCGGTCTTTCATCAGAGGGCACGGTGGCGCTCGTACGGGCACAATGAATAATCCGCTGATATTCTACGTGCAGCTTCAAATCATCCAGGCTGCTCTCGCCGGCTTGCCGTTGCAACAGCGTGACACGACGAATCACTCCGTCACTGCTCCGCTATCTGGTTTGCGGGGCATCAACGATAGCACTTCCGACGTCAGCTGCGAACAGGACTACACCCACCATCACCTCGTCTTCGACGAACCAGCCAGAGCTACATCGACAACAGCCGTGCCGCATGAGGCTACAAAAGAACGGACTGACCGGTCTTTCATCAGAGGGGCACAGTGGCGCTCGTACGGGTACAATGGATAATCCGCTGATATTCTACGTGCAGCTTCAAATCATCCAGGCTGCTCTCGCCGGCTTGCCATGTTGCAACAGCGTGACACGACGAATCACTCCGTCACTGCTCCGCTATCTGGATTGCGGGGCATCAACGATAGCACTTCCGACGTCAGCTGCGAACAGGACTACACCCACCATCACCTCGTCTTCGACGAACCAGCCAGAGCTACATCGACAACAGCCGTGCCGCATGAGGCTACCAAAAGGACGGACTGACCGGTCTTTCATCAGAGGGCACGGTGGCGCTCGTACGGGCACAATGGATAATCCGCTGATATTCTACGTGCAGCTTCAAATCATCCAGGCTGCTCTCGCCGGCTTGCCGTTGCAACAGCGTGACACGACGAATCACTCCGTCACTGCTCCGCTATCTGGTTTGCGGGGCATCAACGATAGCACTTCCGACGTCAGCTGCGGAACAGGACTACACCCACCATCACCTCGTCTTCGACGAACCAGCCGAGAGCTACATCGACAACAGCCGTGCCGCATGAGGCTACAAAGGACGGACTGACCGGTCTTTCATCAGAGGGCACGGTGGCGCTCGTACGGGCACAATGGATAATCCGCTGATATTCTACGTGCAGCTTCAAATCATCCAGGCTGCTCTCGCCGGCTTGCCGTTGCAACAGCGTGACACGACGAATCACTCCGTCACTGCTCCGCTATCTGGTTTGCGAGGCATCAACGATACGCACTCGACGTCAGCTGCGAACAGGACTACACCACCATCACTCGTCTTCGACGAACCAGCCAGAAACTGCTTCGACAGCAGCCACGCCGCATGGCCAGGCTACAAAGGACGGACTGACCGGTCTTTCATCAGAGGGCACGGTGGCGCTCGTACGGGCACAATGAATAATCCGCTGATATTCTACGTGCAGCTTGCAAATCATCCAGGCGTGCTCTCGCCGGCTTGCCGTTGCAGCAGCGTGACGACGACGAATCACCCGTCACTGCTCCGCTATCTGGTTTGCGGGGCATCAACGATAGCACTTCCGACGTCAGCTGCGAACAGGACTACACCCACCATCACCTTCGTCTTCGACGAACCAGCCAGAGCTACATCGACAACAGCCGTGCCGCATGAGGCTACAAAAGGACGGACTGACCGGTCTTTCATCAGAGGGCACGGTGGCGCTCGTACGGGCACAATGAATAATCCGCTGATATTCTACGTGCAGCTTCAAATCATCCAGGCTGCTCTCGCCGGCTTGCCGTTGCAACAGCGTGACACGACGAATCACTCCGTCACTGCTCCCGCTATCTGGTTTGCAGGGCATCAACGATAGCACTTCCGACGTCAGCTGCGAACAGGACTACACCCACCATCACCTCGTCTTCGACGAACCAGCCAGAGCTACATCGACAACAGCCGTGCCGCATGAGGCTACAAAAAGGACGGACTGACCGGTCTTTCATCAGAGGGCACGGTGGCGCTCGTACGGGCACAATGGATAATCCGCTGATATTCTACGTGCAGCTTCAAATCATCCAGGCTGCTCTCGCCGGCTTGCCGTTGCAACAGCGTGACACGACGAATCACTCCGTCACTGCTCCGCTATCTGGTTTGCGGGGCATCAACGATAGCACTTCCGACGTCAGCTGCGAACAGGACTACACCCACCATCACCTCGTCTTCGACGAACCAGCCAGAGCTACATCGACAACAGCCGTGCCGCATGAGGCTACAAAAGGACGGACTGACCGGTCTTTCATCAGAGGGCACGGTGGCGCTCGTACGGGCACAATGGATAATCCGCTGATATTCTACGTGCAGCTTCAAATCATCCAGGCTGCTCTCGCCGGCTTGCCGTTGCAACAGCGTGACACGACGAATCACTCCGTCACTGCTCCGCTATCTGGTTTGCGGGGCATCAACGATAGCACTTCCGACGTCAGCTGCGAACAGGACTACACCCACCATCACCTCGTCTTCGACGAACCAGCCAGAGCTACATCGACAACAGCCGTGCCGCATGAGGCTACAAAAGGACGGACTGACCGGTCTTTCATCAGAGGGCACGGTGGCGCTCGTACGGGCACAATGGATAATCCGCTGATATTCTACGTGCAGCTTCAAATCATCCAGGCTGCTCTCGCCGGCTTGCCGTTGCAACAGCGTGACACGACGAATCACTCCGTCACTGCTCCGCTATCTGGTTTGCGGGGCATCAACGATAGCACTTCCGACGTCAGCTGCGAACAGGACTACACCCACCATCACCTCGTCTTCGACGAACCAGCCAGAGCTACATCGACAACAGCCGTGCCGCATGAGGCTACAAAAGGACGGACTGACCGGTCTTTCATCAGAGGGCACGGTGGCGCTCGTACGGGCACAATGAATAATCCGCTGATATTCTACGTGCAGCTTCAAATCATCCGAGCTGCTCGCCGGCTTGCCGTTGCAACAGCGTGACGATGACGAATCACTCCCGTCACTGCTCCGCTATCTGGTTTGCGGGCATCAGCACTAGCACTTCCGACGTCAGCTGCGAACAGGACTACACCACCATCACCTCGTCTTCGACGAACCAGCCAGAGCTACATCGACAACAGCCGTGCCGCATGAGGCTACAGAAGGACGGACTGACTCGGACTTTCATCAGAGGGCAGTGGCGCTCGTACGGGCACAATGAATAATCCGCTGATATTCTACGTGCAGCTTCAAATCATCCAGGCTGCTCGCCGGTTTGCCGTTGCAACAGCGTGACACGACGAATCACTCCGTCACTGCTCCGCTATCTGGTTTGCGGGGCATCAACGATAGCACTTCCGACGTCAGCTGCGAACAGGACTACACCACCATCACCTCGTCTTCGACGAACCAGCCAGAGCTACATCGACAACAGCCGTGCCGCATGAGGCTACACAAAGGACGGACTGACCGGTCTTTCATCAGAGGGCACGGTGGCGCTCGTACGGGCACAATGGATAATCCGCTGATATTCTACGTGCAGCTTCAAATCATCCAGGCTGCTCTCGCCGGCTTGCCGTTGCAACAGCGTGACACGACGAATCACTCCGTCACTGCTCCGCTATCTGGTTTGCGGGGCATCAACGATAGCACTTCCGACGTCAGCTGCGAACAGGACTACACCCACCATCACCTCGTCTTCGACGAACCAGCCAGAGCTACATCGACAACAGCCGTGCCGCATGAGGCTACAAAAGGACGGACTGACCGGTCTTTCATCAGAGGGCACGGTGGCGCTCGTACGGGCACAATGAATAATCCGCTGATATTCTACGTGCAGCTTCAAATCATCCAGGCTGCCCTCGCCGGCTTGCCGTTGCAACAGCGTGACACGACGAATCACTCCGTCACTGCTCCGCTATCTGGTTTGCGGGGCATCAACGATAGCACTTCCGACGTCAGCTGCGAACAGGACTACACCCACCATCACCTCGTCTTCGACGAACCAGCCAGAAGCTACATCGACAACAGCCGTGCCGCATGAGGCTACAAAAGGACGGACTGACCGGTCTTTCATCAGAGGGCACGGTGGCGCTCGTACGGGCACAATGGATAATCCGCTGATATTCTACGTGCAGCTTCAAATCATCCAGGCTGCTCTCGCCGGCTTGCCGTTGCAACAGCGTGACACGACGAATCACTCCGTCACTGCTCCGCTATCTGGTTTGCGGGGCATCAACGATAGCACTTCCGACGTCAGCTGCGAACAGGACTACACCCACCATCACCTCGTCTTCGACGAACCAGCCAGAGCTACATCGACAACAGCCGTGCCGCATGAGGCTACAAAAGGACGGACTGACCGGTCTTTCATCAGAGGGCACGGTGGCGCTCGTACGGGCACAATGGATAATCCGCTGATATTCTACGTGCAGCTTCAAATCATCCAGGCTGCTCTCGCCGGCTTGCCGTTGCAACAGCGTGACACGACGAATCACTCCGTCACTGCTCCGCTATCTGGTTTGCGGGGCATCAACGATAGCACTTCCGACGTCAGCTGCGAACAGGACTACACCCACCATCACCTCGTCTTCGACGAACCAGCCAGAGCTACATCGACAACAGCCGTGCCGCATGAGGCTACAAAAGGACGGACTGACCGGTCTTTCATCAGAGGGCACGGTGGCGCTCGTACGGGCACAATGGATAATCCGCTGATATTCTACGTGCAGCTTCAAATCATCCAGGCTGCTCTCGCCGGCTTGCCGTTGCAACAGCGTGACACGACGAATCACTCCGTCACTGCTCCGCTATCTGGATTGCGGGGCATCAACGATAGCACTTCCGACGTCAGCTGCGAACAGGACTACACCCACCATCACCTCGTCTTCGACGAACCAGCCAGAGCTACATCGACAACAGCCGTGCCGCACAGAGGCTACAAAAGGACGGACTGACCGGTCTTTCATCGGAGGGCACGGTGGCGCTCGTACGGGCACAATGGATAATCCGCTGATATTCTACGTGCAGCTTCAAATCATCCAGGCTGCTCTCGCCGGCTTGCCGTTGCAACAGCGTGACACGACGAATCACTCCGTCACTGCTCCGCTATCTGGTTTGCGGGGCATCAACGATAGCACTTCCGACGTCAGCTGCGAACAGACTACCCACCATCACCTCGTCTTCGACGAACTCAGCCAGAGCTACTTCGACAACAGCCGTGCCGCATGAGGCTACAAAAGGACGAGACTGACCGGTCTTTCATCAGAGGGCACGGTGGCGCTCGTACGGGCACAATGAATAATCCGCTGATATTCTACGTGCAGCTTCAAATCATCCAGGCTGCTCTCGCCGGCTTGCCGTTGCAACAGCGTGACACGACGAATCACTCCGTCACTGCTCCGCTATCTGGTTTGCGGGGCATCAACGATAGCACTTCCGACGTCAGCTGCGAACAGGACTACACCCACCATCACCTCGTCTTCGACGAACCAGCCAGAGCTACATCGACAACAGCCGTGCCGCGTGAGGCTACAAAAGGACGGACTGACCGGTCTTTCATCAGAGGGCACGAGTGGCGCTCGTACGGGCACAATGAATAATCCGCTGATATTCTACGTGCAGCTTCAAATCATCCAGGCTGCTCTCGCCGGCTTGCCGTTGCAACAGCGTGACACGACGAATCACTCCGTCACTGCTCCGCTATCTGGTTTGCGGGGCATCAACGATAGCACTTCCGACGTCAGCTGCGAACAGGACTGCACACCACCATCACCTCGTCTTCGACGAACCAGCCAGAAGCTACATCGACAACAGCCGTGCCGCATGAGGCTACAAAAGGACGGACTGACCGGTCTTTCATCAGAGGGCACGGTGGCGCTCGTATGGGCACAATGAATAATCCGCTGATATTCTACGTGCAGCTTCAAATCATCCAGGCTGCTCTCGCCGGCTTGCCGTTGCAACAGCGTGACACGACGAATCACTCCGTCACTGCTCCGCTATCTGGTTTGCAGGGCATCAACGATAGCACTTCCGACGTCAGCTGCGAACAGGACTACACCCACCATCACCTCGTCTTCGACGAACCAGCCAGAGCTACATCGACAACAGCCGTGCCGCATGAGGCTACAAAAGGACGGACTGACCGGTCTTTCATCAGAGGGCACGGTGGCGCTCGTACGGGCACAATGAATAATCCGCTGATATTCTACGTGCAGCTTCAAATCATCCAGGCTGCTCTCGCCGGCTTGCCGTTGCAACAGCGTGACACGACGAATCACTCCGTCACTGCTCCGCTATCTGGTTTGCGGGGCATCAACGATAGCACTTCCGACGTCAGCTGCGAACAGGACTACACCCACCATCACCTCGTCTTCGACGAACCAGCCAGAGCTACATCGACAACAGCCGTGCCGCATGAGGCTACAAAAGGACGGACTGACCGGTCTTTCATCAGAGGGCACGGTGGCGCTCGTACGGGAACAATGGATAATCCGCTGATATTCTACGTGCAGCTTCAAATCATCCAGGCTGCTCTCGCCGGCTTGCCGTTGCAACAGCGTGACACGACGAATCACTCCGTCACTGCTCCGCTATCTGGTTTGCGGGGCATCAACGATAGCACTTCCGACGTCAGCTGCGAACAGGACTACACCCACCATCACCTCGTCTTCGACGAACCAGCCAGAGCTACATCGACAACAGCCGTGCCGCATGAGGCTACAAAAGGACGGACTGACCGGTCTTTCATCAGAGGGCACGGTGGCGCTCGTACGGGCACAATGGATAATCCGCTGATATTCTACGTGCAGCTTCAAATCATCCAGGCTGCTCTCGCCGGCTTGCCGTTGCAACAGCGTGACACGACGAATCACTCCGTCACTGCTCCGCTATCTGGTTTGCGGGGCATCAACGATAGCACTTCCGACGTCAGCTGCGAACAGGACTACACCCACATCACCTCGTCTTCGACGAACCAGCCAGAGCTACATCGACAACAGCCGTGCCGCATGAGGCTGCAAAAGGACGGACTGACCGGTCTTTCATCAGAGGCACGGTGGCGCTCGTACGGGCAGAATGAATAATCCGCTGATATTCTACGTGCAGCTTCAAATCATCCAGGCTGCTCTCGCCGGCTTGCCGTTGCAACAGCGTGACACGACGAATCACTCCGTCACTGCTCCGCTATCTGGTTTGCGGGGCATCAACGATAGCACTTCCGACGTCAGCTGCGAACAGGACTACACCCACCATCACCTCGTCTTCGACGAACCAGCCAGAGACTACATCGACAACAGCCGTGCCGCATGAGGCTACAAAGGACGGACTGACCGGTCTTTCATCAGAGGGCACGGTGGCGCTCGTACGGGCACAATGGATAATCCGCTGATATTCTACGTGCAGCTTCAAATCATCCAGGCTGCTCTCGCCGGCTTGCCGTTGCAACAGCGTGACACGACGAATCACTCCGTCACTGCTCCGCTATCTGGTTTGCGGGGCATCAACGATAGCACTTCCGACGTCAGCTGCGAACAGGACTACACCACCATCACCTCGTCTTCGACGAACCAGCCAGAAGCTACATCGACAACAGCCGTGCCGCATGAGGCTACAAAAGGACGGACTGACCGGTCTTTCATCAGAGGGCACGGTGGCGCTCGTACGGGCACAATGGATAATCCGCTGATATTCTACGTGCAGCTTCAAATCATCCAGGCTGCTCTCGCCGGCTTGCCGTTGCAACAGCGTGACACGACGAATCACTCCGTCACTGCTCCGCTATCTGGTTTGCGGGGCATCAACGATAGCACTTCCGACGTCAGCTGCGAACAGGACTACACCCACCATCACCTCGTCTTCGACGAACCAGCCAGAGCTACATCGACAACAGCCGTGCCGCATGAGGCTACAAAGGACGGACTGACCGGTCTTTCATCAGAGGGCACGGTGGCGCTCGTACGGGCACAATGGATAATCCGCTGATATTCTACGTGCAGCTTCAAATCATCCAGGCTGCTCTCGCCGGCTTGCCGTTGCAACAGCGTGACACGACGAATCACTCCGTCACTGCTCCGCTATCTGGTTTGCGGGGCATCAACGATAGCACTTCCGACGTCAGCTGCGAACAGGACTACACCCACCATCACCTCGTCTTCGACGAACCAGCCAGAGCTACATCGACAACAGCCGTGCCGCATGAGGCTACAAAAGGACGGACTGACCGGTCTTTCATCAGAGGGCACGGTGGCGCTCGTACGGGCACAATGAATAATCCGCTGATATTACTACGTGCAGCTTCAAATCATCCAGGCTGCTCTCGCCGGCTTGCCGTTGCAACAGCGTGACACGACGAATCACTCCGTCACTGCTCCGCTATCTGGTTTGCGGGGCATCAACGATAGCACTTCCGACGTCAGCTGCGAACAGGACTACACCCACCATCACCTCGTCTTCGACGAACCAGCCAGAGCTACATCGACAACAGCCGTGCCGCATGAGGCTACAAAAGGACGGACTGACCGGTCTTTCATCCAGAGGGCACGGTGGCGCTCGTACGGGCACAATGGATAATCCGCTGATATTCTACGTGCAGCTTCAAATCATCCAGGCTGCTCTCGCCGGCTTGCCGTTGCAACAGCGTGACACGACGAATCACTCCGTCACTGCTCCGCTATCTGGTTTGCGGGGCATCAACGATAACACTTCCGACGTCAGCTGCGAACAGGACTACACCCACCATCACCTCGTCTTCGACGAACCAGCCAGAGCTACATCGACAACAGCCGTGCCGCATGAGGCTACAAAAGGACGGACTGACCGGTCTTTCATCAGAGGGCACGGTGGCGCTCGTACGGGCACAATGAATAATCCGCTGATATTCTACGTGCAGCTTCAAATCATCCAGGCTGCTCTCGCCGGCTTGCCGTTGCAACAGCGTGACACGACGAATCACTCCGTCACTGCTCCGTTGTCTGGTCCGCGGGGCATCAACGATAGCACTTCCGACGTCAGCTGCGAACAGGACTGTACGTCCAGGGAATCGTGACACATGATCCAAAGCTCCAGCTTGTTCCGCCATGTTCACCAGCGGCGACAAAATGGGAAGTCGTTCGCAAGTTTCCGAAGCTAACGCGACTATCATTTTGTGCCGAATCCACACACCACACTATCACACACTCCATCCAGACTACTGGACCACCTGTCTTCGCACGTCCTCGTCGACTGGCTCCAGACAAGCTCAAAGTAGCAAGAAACGAGTTCGAGCATATGCTCGAGCTTGGCATCGTCCGACCATCATTGAGCAGCTGGTCGTCTCCCCTACACGTGGTTAAAAAAAACAAAACAAAACAACCGGGGATTGGAGATTATGCGGTGACTACCGCGCGCTTAACAAAGTCACAGTACCAGACCGGTATCCGATCCCACACACCCAAGATTTTTCAGGAGCCATCGAAGGAGCAACCATCTTCACCAAACTGGACCTCGTGAAGGCTTACCATCACATCCCCCTCGAGCCCGCCGACATACCCGAAACAGCCATTGTGACACCCTTCGGCTTGTTTGAGTATGTGCGGATGCCTTTCGGTCTAAGAAACGCCGCTCAAACCTTTCAAAGATTCATGGACCAAGTGCTACGAAACCTCTCGTTTTGCTTCGTATATCTCGATGACATTCTGGTCTTCAGTAAGACACTTACCGAGCACGAATGTCATCTTACCACCATATTTGAGCGACTCAACGAGTTTGGCGTCACCATCAACGTGCAAAGTGCGCCTTCGGCGTTTCCGAGCTCGATTTCCTCAGACACCACCTAGACCAAACTGGAATTCAACCACTAACATCAAAAGTCTAAGCCATTTGGGAGTTTCCGCTACCACAGAACGTTCGGCAACTCCGGGAATTCCTTGGCCTAATCAATTTCTACCGTCGCTTCCTCCCAGGATGCGCAGCTGTACTCCGCCCACTCAACAGCCTACTAGCAGGAGTCAAGGCGAAGACTGCACCCCTGGACTGGAACGATGACGCTCAGGAAGCTTTTATTAAGATGAAAGAACAGCTATCCAACGTAGCTCTTCTGACACAACCTAGGTCTGACACCCCACCATCGGTGGTAGTCGACGCTTCTGACACAGCGATCGGCGCAGACTTGCAACAGTTGATTGATGGATCATGGCGCCCTATCGCGTTTTACTCCAAATCATTCTCACTTGCAGAGACTAAGTATAGTACTTTCGGACGTGAGTTGCTTGCGATCTACTCCGCTGTCAAATACTTCCGCTATTTCCTGGAAGGTAGACAGTTTTTCATACTCACGGACCATAAGCCACTAACTTACGTCATCGCCGCTCGTAGTAGTGCACACTCACCAAGAGAGTGATACGTCAGCTGGCATTCGTATCAGAATTCACCACCGACATCAGGTTAATCAAGGGACAAAAAAAAACGTCGTCGCCGATGCCCTTTCACGCGTTAACATTGATGCGCCTTACATGGAATACCCATGCCTGGACTACTCGGCTCTCGCAGCTTCTCAAAAAGCTGACCCCGAGCTCCAGACGCTGCGTAACTCCTCCTCCTGCTCACTACAGTTTCGAGAGGTCCAGTTAGACACATCCTCAACCACATTGGTCTGCGACGTTTCAACCAGCCAACCACGACCGTACCTCCCTACAGATTTCTGTCGCCAAGCCTTCGACGTGGTTCATTCCTTGGCACACCCAGGTATTAAGGCGACACAACGCCTGATTTCATCTCGGTACGTGTGGCCTGGCATGAATTCAGACATCCGGCAATGGGCGAAAACTTGCATCAACTGCCAGCGCGCCAAGGTTCATCGCCATACTATCTCTCCCACTTCAACATTTCGACTCCCCAACGCTCGTTTCACTCACATCCACATAGATATCGCGGACCACTTCCACCCTCTCAAGATTATCGGTACCTCTTCACCATCATTGATCGTTTCACCGGGTGGCCTGAAGCAGTTCCGCTTACCGAGATCACAGCTGAATTCATCGCGCAGGCATTCCTCACTTCGTGAGTCGCACGATTTGGTGCTCCCACAACTGTGACCACGGGCCGCGGAAGACAATTTCAATCTAACGTTTTCAAAACACTCTCAAAGCTGCTTGGTTTTCATCACATCACGACGACGTCCTACCATCCGAGCGCGAATGGACTCGTTGAGCGCTTTCACCGACAGCTTAAATCGGCTATTACCGCTTCAGCGTCACCATCGTGAATGGAATGTCTTCCCTCGCGATGCCACGAATCAGAGCTGCGCTAAAACCAGACATAGGTTGCAGCGCAGCAGAGCTCGTTTACGGAACGCCACTTCGCCTGCCAAGTGATTCCCTTTCTGCATCACCATCAAACTCTCTGCCAGATCCCCTTGACTACGTGGAAAGACTACGCTCTCACATGGCCAACCTTCGTCCATTACCTCCAGGTAAAACCCGACAACAGAAAACCTTTGTAAACCCTGATCTTTCAACCGCCACACATGTCTTCGTGCGACATGATGCGGTGAGACGTTCACTGCAACCCGCCTATGACGGCCCGTACAAAGTTCTCGCAAAAAACCGACAAGTATTTTACGCTGGCCTACCCCAAACACCAAGACACCGTCTCAATCAACCGTCTCAAGCCCGCATACCTCCTGCCTGCCGACAACATATCGAGCGTTACAAACTCTGCATGTCCTGCCACAACGGGCATTTCACAGCCACCCCACAGGGTCATGACTCGTTCCCGCACCGTTCGTTTTTGTCTCCCGGACGGAGAGTAGTAAAAAGCGCGCCAATAGCGTCTTCAACCACTCTTTGCGCTAGGGGTTGTAGCGACCAACATTGAACAAGCCAGAGTACCGCGCACAAGCGCGCGCATCTGGCAACGAGCCAAGCAGGAGCAAGGCTCGAGACACGAGCAGCCTGACACCATCGCAGGCACGAAAGAACGCCGGTCGAGCTGCAGCAACCAGCCATGGATCTTCGTTCCCTCGGACTGACCCGTATTTAACTTTCAATGTAAATATGTAAATAATAATGTGTATATCATTTGTAATGACTACAGCTTCATAGCGGTATCAGTGATAGTGAAGTTCTGCCACCGTCTTACAAGATGATTAGGAAAGATAGGGGATCTAGGGGCAGTGGCGTGGCGATTATTGTGAAAAATTCGGTCGATCTTGTGCCACTGGATAGTGTTATCACCGGAGAAGCGTTGTGGTGTAAGATAAAGGTTCACGAAAATGTGTTTTTGATTGGTGCTGTATATAGGCCTCCGTGTACCGGCCCGAAGTTTTTGGAAGAATTGTATGACTACATAGGCTGCGCGCTTCAATGAGAAAACAAAGATCATCCTGACTGGAGATTTTAATATTCCTGATATTGACTGGGCAAAGCAAAAACCTGGGAAAAATGAAGTTGCGTCTACCGAAATTTTGTTAGACATTGTACTTAGTTTTAATCTCAAGCAGTTAGTGAGCACCCCGACTAGAATAACAAATACTAGTCAGTCACTTCTGGACTTACTTTTTGTTAGTAACGTAGTGGGGACTGATGAAGTACAGGTAGTAGATGGGATGTCAGATCATAAAATGCTGTGTCTTGATTTAAAGATTTCAAAAACTATACAAAAAATGCTCGTCAGGAACGTATGGTCAAAGATTTTCAAAATGCTGATGATGTGTCCATTCTGGATTATTTAGATGAACACTTTGACGATTTCAGTCGGTTAGGTGACGCTATTGATCTATGGAGAAAATTCAAGCATATTGTTTCCTATTGTACACATCACTTTGTTCCGTCAAGGAGCGTGAGAGCAAGGCGACACAATCCGTGGGTAACGAGAGAAATCTTACAGATCAAGCGAAAGGTTAAGCGCAAAAGGAAAATAAAACGAAAAATGTATTGGAAATTGCAACCTTGAGACAACAATTGAAGGATCTTGTCGCCCAAGCTAGAGAAGATTATTGTGGAAACGTGCTCTCTCGCCTCTTGCGGGAATCACCGCAAACGTTCTGGCGTTTTTTCTCGTCCAATAAGGAAAAAATATCTCAAGTGAAGGTAAACGATTAGGTTGTAACATGTCCTATTACAATTGCAGATGAATTTAATAAGTACTTTCAGTCAGTTTTTACTGCGTCATGTGACCAGCCGGGAGACCAAATCAGCGGCTCAGATGAATCCCGTATGTCGGATCTGGTTCTTTCAGAAAGCGGTGTATTCAACTTGCCTTTAAATATTAACGTTAAAAAAGCTTCTGGGCCGGATGACATTTCCAATGAGTTTTTGAAAAGATACGCCGAGTGGGCCTCTCGATATCTCGTCATAATCTTCCAGGCCTCGCTCCAACAGTCCAGGTTACCAGCAGACTGGTTGTGCGGCAAAATAGTACCTATTCACAAATCAGGGGACAAAATGACCGTTCAAAATTACCGTCCCATATCTTTAACATCGACGTCTTGTAAACTTTTGGAACACATTATTTCAAAACATATCACTGAATACTTGGAACAAAACAACTTAATATACAAACATCAGCACGGCTTCAGAAAAGGACTATCGACGGTAACACAATTAATTGAGTGTGTGCACGAGTTTTCATCTGTGGTAAATGAGCGCGGTCAAGTAGACGTCGTGTTTATGGACTTTTCCAAGGCGTTCGATCGCGTGCCTCATAACAAATTAATCGAGAAACTTCATTACCTGGGGCTGAATAAGAATATAATAATGTGGATCAGGTCATATTTAACTAACAGAACACAGTATGTCTGCTGTAATGATGCATGTTCTGTTCCGCTAGCTGTTTATTCGGGGGTGCCACAGGGGTCCGTATTAGGTCCACTTTTGTTCTTGTTATATATTAACGATATAGCAAAATATATATCTCCTGCCATTCAGGTAAAACTATTTGCAGATGATTGCATGCTGTTCGTTAATGTGTGTACAATTGCAGACCAGGAATTACTTAACGCTTCTCTAGAAAAACTTAACTCATGGTGTGAAAGATGGAGCATGGTAATCAATTTTTGACAAAACGTTTTTTTGCAGCATTACAAATAAGAAAAAAAGTTAGAATATCGATATACACTTGGAGGCATGCCACTGAGAACGGTAAACGAATTTAAGTATCTAGGTGTTGTATTTTCCAGTAATATGCGATGGAACAACCATGTGGACTACGTTTGTGCAAAAGCTTACACAAAGCTAGTACTCCTAAGAAGAAAACTTATCCATGCTAGCAGTGACATGCGGCTGCTTGCTTATAAGTGCTATGTTCGTTCGGTATTAGAATACGCAAACTCGGTATGGGACCCATATAGGAAAAATCAGAATTCTCAAATAGGAAGAATAGAAAATCGGGCTCTAAGATCGAAACATCGCGTGCACTCTATTTTAAACCACGAAGAGTTACTGCACTTCACTCTTACGTGCCATATACGAATATACCTTTGATCAGAATTGTTTCTCGTTACCGCCGCTAGGGGATTCATTTCGGCTTCTGGTTGGTCAAGCGAGCATGCCAAGCCCTCTTTTCTGAGTCTCGTGCACGCCCTGGCTCTGCCCGCACCTTCCATTGACCAAACTCTCTGTATACACGGCTCTGCGCTGGTTGTTATCGATCTAGTATGGTATTTTAAATCAAAATATTGTAATGTTGTACTTGAAGACCAATTTATTTGCTTCAGATGGTACGAAGAAAGTTTAACTACTATGCTAGAGTTTGTCGACGAATATTCGAAAATGTAAGAAACATTTCCTTCAATATGTTTTGCCATAAACAACGCGTAACTTTCCCGCGTGCCTTCCCGTCTGGCAACGCCGGTGCTGTAGTTTCGTTAGTCTCGTTTTTGTTCCTTACGACCAGGGTATTGAACCGATCCCGAACCGTAAACCGAAAACCGGAAAAAACCGTTATTTCCGTGTGAACCGGACTTGAACCGGAACGAAATAATTATTTTCGCTCCGGAGCGGAACCGCTATATTTTCCATGCGGTTTTTGGTTCATACGCGAAGTCAGGTCACGTGAAAAGTGCGTGGCGAAAAACTCCGTGACCTAAATAATAAACAAAAAAATGCAACAGCAAGATATTACTTTTGCGCGAACCGGGGTTGAACCGGACCGAAATTATTATCTTTTCGTTCCTGGGTAAAACTGATAAATTATTTTTTGCGGTGTTTCGTTCATGTGGGAAGTCAAAAAGCCAGAAAAATAGGTAGCGGAAAGCTCTGTAACGTTCCATTATCAGGTTTTTACATAAAGGTCGTCCTCATAATTGATAAACTTTGTCTGGAGAACTCAGACGAAATGAGCACTGTAACTATAAATTTTCCGTAATTTCTGGTCTTACGTATTTACTTGACAAATACCCACATTCGTCCCAACCTCTTCTTGGCGACCGGAAATGGTTCGTCAAAGAAAATTTATCACTAGAACATACCCAGTTGGTACGTCAGCTAAAGTGTCTAATGAATGAGACTGTTTGATGGGAACATGGTGAGTTGGGCTGGATGGTTTTTCATCTCGAACTAAACGTCGAAAAAAAAAAACAAGTACTAGGAGAGGTATAGACAACACGCCTAGTGTTGTCTATATCTCTCTTTGTCATTTTGTTTTCGTTTTGGCGTTCAGTTCAAGATTTTTTTTGGTCTTTAATTTTACAGAGTTGTGTGCAATTTACTTCAAACGCCTTGATTTCCTTGTAGAACTGATCGGATATAATAAAGCGATACAAAGGCCGATGGGTATTTTAGAACCTGCACTAGTTGCCATACTGTGGCGCATCTAATCTGCTTTTAAAATAACTCAGCGGATTTAAGGGGGCGATGCAACAATTTTTGTACTTTGCACAAATACCACCTAAAACGGATCCCCGACG
Source organism: Ixodes ricinus (assembly GCA_037355805.1). NCBI lineage: Eukaryota > Metazoa > Arthropoda > Arachnida > Ixodida > Ixodidae > Ixodes > Ixodes ricinus. The sequence continues at coordinate 9,605 of JAZHYW010030642.1, read as the reverse complement.
TTCAGGCCACGGTCCCACTGAATGTGGCAGTTTAGGTACTTTTTGGCAGGTCATTACTCATCTCCTTTTAAACACTGTTTTGTGGGATTGATGTCATTCGAAAGGCAATGCAATCCTCTTTCATTTGATATTATGTATGTATTGGTTTATACTGTTCATGCGCATTTGAAGCGTTGCGAATATGATGGCGCGGACCCTCACTTGCTCCGCTGGTTCATGTTTTATGAACGATTCATTAAAGATAACACGGTTCCAATAGAGCAGTTTTGTTAAGATGATGTCGGAGCAGAATGTAACGGTATACTTTTTTGGTATTTGCACTACTTTGTTTTTTACAGCTCTCCAAATATTGCCCTAAAATTGACATTTTTCAGCACAAATATGTTTTTAATGACAAGCGCTAGGGCAATGAAATTAGCTACAAATGTAGTGCTTATAATTGGTAATATGCAGAAAAAAATTTAATGTTGTGTAAATTTTTTTTGTTTAGATATTCTATATCAAACGCAGCACTTTTTTGTGCTTCGAGTCATGGTAATTCAAATGCCGCTGAGTAAATAATTAAACTATGGTAAAATCTTTTATAACATTTAGAACTACAATAGTTGCCCAAGAGGTGGACGGTGGCTTTTTTTATTTTCAAAGTCATAACGCTCCGGGAGCCCTTCAAACTTACCTGTTTTTGACGCACATCTTTTTGGACATCAAACAGATTTATTGGCATCTAATAACATTTATTGTATGGAATAGATATACATTGCGATGTATTAGATTTTTCCAATGATCTTGCTTTGGTTTCTTGATAGTTGTAGAGCTTAGCTAATTTTAAAAACAATTAAAAACTGTTTGGGTGTTTTGTTGCACTACCTGGCGGATGGCAGACAAAACTGCTGATTTCTAAGTTCGAAAAATTTTCGAGGGCGGCGTTGGCGTCTGTATCATCATCAATCTCCGTGTTGTTTTACCTTCACATTTAGAAAATATATTTGAAGATTTACTATCGATAAATGAACGGTTTAAGTACTGGGTCAGGTTAATAAATCTAAGACAAATATTTACACAAGCGTAGCGTGATATAAAGTGTTCATTATTCGATATAATTGAAATCAATAAACGATAAAAACGAAGTGGGAAAGAATACACCCGAGTTCACTTCATGCCTAGAGTCACTAAATGAGCTGCGCTTAAAGTATCGGCTTTCCGTTCCCCAAAATTTTTTGGGCGCCGCCATTTTGGGTCTTGTGCAGAGCAAACACAACTGCCGATCGTCATGATCCAAAAGTGCGACTTCCTCTGCATTAGATGCGGTGCTAGGAAGCTGATACAATATTCCTATGCTCTGTCGCGGGTTGTTTAAACATTCGTGGAGGACGGAAAAGCGTTTCCTGTGATTTTAGATAAAGCTTCAGATAACTGGCAACCATGATTTTAAGCCACAATATGGCCAAGTGTCGTTACTCTGAAGCGTAGCTAATTTACTGGCACTAGCGGGAACAATGAGGAAGAGGCAGGTGTCAAAAGGTAGTGGCTTGTGGAATCCACGGGGCTCACGTCATGGCCCCTCCAGGTATTACAAGCTTCTTGAACAAGGGCATGAATAGTGTCATTAAATAAGCTACGCTTCAGAGTAGCGACACTTGGCCATATTGTGGCTTAAAATCATGGTTGCCAGTTATTTGAAGCTGGATCTGAAATCACAAGAAACGCTTTTCCGTCCTCCACTTTAAACAGTTTGCGACAAAGCAAAGCAATATTACTTGAGCTTCCTAACACCGAATCTAATGCTGAGGAAGTCGCAATTTTGAATCATGACGATCGGCAGTTGCGCCTGCTCTGCACAAGCACCAAAATGGCGGCGCCCACAACACTGTCGGGGAAGAGAGTGCCGATACTCTAAGCGCAGCTCATTTATTGGCCCTACTTCCCGCGAACCTCCTTTCCTTTGACTGAAACTGAAACTAAATATGAATAATACACCATTATTATAGCTCATTTAGTTTTAACCACCTACACATAATGAGAGGAGGAAGCGGCCGGGTAGGAGAAACGCGGGTTTTATGTGCGACTGTTCTAATCAACGTTAGTTCTAACCGTCTCAAAAGAGAGAACGCGCGAGCTTGCGCTGGTTGAAATAAAGGCGGTCCAAAGAAAAGAGGCTGCACGTTGTGTTCTTTGTGATTGTGCGTCTAATTGCAAATTGTTGTGTGTATGTTTATACAGCCGGAAGTTAGTCTGCCTTAGTGGGCGTCTGGTGTCTCAGGTGTAGATGAGCAATTTAGCCAGTGCGGTACAACCGCAAACCTGGGGTCTTTAACGTGCACACGCAGTAGTGATACACGACCGCACGCCGGTATGATGCTCTTCCACATCGAAACGGGCAGGGGCGGGGTGGGTTCTGCAGCGCGAGCTTTCGCTCCACGTGCTCCGAGCTGGTGTGCGCTAGACATGCACTCGGCCACCGATCGCCCCCCCCCCCCCTTATATAAGTATTTGAAGATCGACGATGGACGTCGATCGTCTCGAGGTAATGTAACGTAATAACATTATTTAACTAATAAACATATTGAAGGATTGAACGACTCAATTTTTCAATTCTTGAATTGTAATATGGCGGTAGCGTATTGTACTTACTGTTGATGAAGAGTAATATGAGGTGACGAGGTAATGATTAAATTATGAGGCTCTATAAGGACGACGATATTAGTGGGTGTCGAACCACAACGTACAGTGCCAGACTTGTTTCAAGTACCGTGTACCCAAAGACCTTTCTTCACCCGCAACAGAATATGGTAGAATCAATGAGGATGCTGCTTTACAACTATCGTGGAACAGGAAAACTGCAATGTGCAGAAGTGCGGCTTATTCGTTAATATAAAGGACGGATTTCTAGCAGCATTCCCTGATTGACTACTTGGAACAAATGGCCTCATTGACGTAAAGTGTCCCCGTTCCAAAAGATTCTTGAAGCCTACTGAAACCGCAAAGGAGTATGAGGCGAAAAATAAGAAAAAGGAGCCTGGTGTGAAAGGTCCAAATCACCACCATAGCCTCTACTACCAAATACAAGTGCAGTTACACAATACACAAGGAGAGTTTTGTGATTTCGTTATATTTACACTCAAGGGCATTGATATCCAACGTCTTCAGAGGGATGACACCTTCTTGTCAACCAACATAGAGCCTTTCCTACTCAAGTTTTACATGGAAGGCCCGACTTCCGCTGAAATTCCTCACGTAGACGAGTTGTCCGACCGAATAATCTGCCATTACTCCCGATCTGGGAATCTCTCGATCTTCATTCATGGCCATAGTATCATATGAGATCGAGGGGTGTGGCTCTTCGTCCGCCGAACATTGCTTCGGCGGGTGTTTTTACCGTGTAAAATGAGACCGTCGCGTGCTGCTGGAACAAGAACCTGGCGATTCTTCACTGAACTGCTTCTTCCGTAAGCTTCAAGAGGGCTTTTTTCGTTTCGCACACCCTCTGTTCTGCTTGCCCGTTAGTTGCAGGATGGTATGGTGCACTAATGTGATGCCTGATGCCGTTTTTTTTTTTTTTTTGGGGGGGGGGGGGGGATTTGTTTATTTTATTTGAAGCAAGATTTGGCGCGTTATCAGAGAAAAGTATTTTCGGTAGGGCAAAAGTAGGGAAAAGAGAGCGTAGAACGTCAATGACGCGTTTGTACGTCGTGGCAGGCATCGTGTAAACTTCCAACCACTTAGAGTACGCATCGACCATGACTCCGCAGATGCGGATACGTTTCGCCACCCACAGACTGAATAGTGGATCGTTTTCAGTTACAGTTCATGATGGCGCTGGACTCGAGGAAGCCTTCGACTCTTTCCACAAAGTTAGCCCAGGTGCCAGCACTTTTGTCGAAAGAGGTAAGTGTTCGAAACGTCGACAACGTCGGCAGCCACGTGCTGTGCTTGACACTAGACGCTTACCATTCGCTGAGAAGAAACTTGCTTGTTCGTCTGCCACGAGTCGTCCGATATCAGGTCATCACCGCTACTCCATCTCCCGACAAAACAGGTCGTCATTGTCCGCATGTCTATAGTTAGCAATCACGTGAACTTATAAATTCCCATACGCTCATAACTTGCCGTCGCTAAACGCCGTTCATTCATAGCGTCTTCATTGCAAATAAACGTCTTCCTATTTATTCTGATGGTTTTCATCATACTCCTCCTAAGCTGTACTTACAACATTATATGTGTCGGTACTTCCGAAAATATTGCAACGGCGTTTGTTTTTTGGTAACTATAATGTAACAACCTTTGCAAAATCTTCCGGATCCCGTGAAACACAATATTTCGTTATGTCACATTTCGGTCGTCATTATAATGGTGAGGTAAACACCGTAAATTGCGAACCAGTTTACTTGACGTCCGCTTCCATTGGTGTCTTGGAAGATTGAGTCTACTGAGTGTGCATTCCTGCAGAAGTTTTCATTGACAGAATATTGACACGTCAATCAACAATTGATTCCTTCTTGGTAAGATTTATTACGAAAGCCCGTGACAACCGCCGAACCGCATCTCCCTATATCAGAGAACAATTTATACAAAGCCTGACATTCTCGCATACATGCGTTTGCTGGGCCACGCTATTGAGCCAGCTGAGCACAGCTGGCAGCGGCGCGAGCAAGGCCACGAGGGGAACGTGATGGTGCTCGAGCAATCCCACCGTGAACCAATGTTTCGGCCACCCCACGGGTGCGTGTCGCCATCTATTGGTTGAACTAACGCCTTGTTCAAGATGGCTGCCGTGGGACCGCAGCCTTAATGTCACAACTCTGACTGCGTTTTTCTTTTTTGGTCTAAATATATGTTTCGGCATCGACATTCGCTGAGCTGCCTCCGTAAGTTGCGGTGATTGGCTCTCCGAGTGTTGGGTGGGAAAGTAGACGCACGGGCTTTTTTTAGAGTGTAAGATCAAATCCCGGACCAGGCGGATTTCTTTTTTGTCATCTCTTACCAATTTTTAGAGGTCTCGAGTTGTGCTCCATATCAGGTGGAAGCTTTACAAAGACTGAAAGGCCTTTTAACGCTACCCCCCATCATAAACTTTTGTCCGTCCTTGCATTTATCGCTAAATTTAGCGGGGAAACTGATATCACGAGGCCTATACACTAATTCAGTTTCACAGCTAAATTTAGCGGGAAACTTTTGTGTCACGCGACCTGACATCACGGGACATACAGATCGATTAAGCTTACCCTTTTAAATTTAACGCAAAAATCTGCGTCGCATGACCTGTACACCAATTCAATATTCCAGCTAAATTTGGCGGGAAAGTTGCATCACGTGACCTATACAGCTTGGGGAAATTGACAGCACGTGACCTATACGTCAGCTCAGTTTCCCGCTAAATTTAGCGGGAAAGTTTCCGTCCTGTGATCCAAACATCAAATCGGTCTCCCAACTAAATTTTGAGGAAAATTGACGTCACATGACCTATTTTCCTTATGGGACCTTGTTGTATAGTATTTTTGTATGCTTTTTTTGTGCATCATGATGTCTGAAGTGACATCACTTTGTTTTACTTGACTATGTATGTATGTATGTATGTATGTATGTATGTATGTATGTATGTATGTGTGTGTGTGTGTGTGTGTGTGTATGTATGTATGTATGTATGTATGTATGTATGTATGTATGTATGTATGTATGTATGTATGTATGTATGTATGTATGTATGTATGTATGTATGTATGTATGTATGTATGTATGTATGTATGTATGTATGTATGCATGCATGCATGCATGCATGTATGTATGTATGTATGTATGTATGTATGTATGGCGTATTGCATGTGTTACGTGTTATTTATGCTGATTCACCAGTTAAAATATTTGCGTACTCATTACTTTATTATTATTAGAGCGCACCTCTTAGGCGCACGTTTCCGGCTTGAGCGGCGTCGGCGTCGCCGTCGGCGTAACTGGTAAGGTCACGTGACCCCCAGATCACGTGACACCCCAGGTCACGTGACCACCCCAGATTACGTGACGCCACCAGGTCACGCGACCCCCCAGGTCACGTGACCCCCGTGAGGGGAGGAGGAGGAAAGAGGGTATACACTCCCTCAGTACCCTTCCCTCCTCCTCCACAAGAGCTGCGCTCCAATTCGGCGTTACAGGGAGTTATAAACGACTTTCATTTTTTTTTTACCCGGCATATATTTTGTGCCTTTATATATGCAGTATAGTTACGCCACCTCTTCGATGGTTAGACTTAAAATGTTCTCTATGTAAATGTTATGCTTGGAGTGATTATTTAGTTTGAATTTTATACTGTACTCTATGTCAAGTATTGGGGGCAGGAGCTAACGAATATATACATATATATATTTACATCAATTCAGTTATTCGCTAAATTTGGTGAGAAAATTCAGGTCTCGTGACCTAGGCATCAAACCAATCTTCCCACTAAATTTACCGGAGGAAATCAAGGTCACGTGACCCATGCAACTCCTTCAGTCTCCCCCACTAAATATAGCGGGAAAATATACGCCAATTCCAATATGATGTATTTCATCCATTCTAGGAGCCTGAAGGTAACGGTCGCGGCCAATTTTCTCACCTACGGTTTGTTGCGACATGAGATCGCAGTACCTGCTCCGCCTCAGGCACGCACTGGTTGCCTTTCGGCGTGTCTGACCAATACCCCCTGGCGACAAAGCCGTAGTGCTGAATGAGATGGCATCATCAGAAAAGGCCAACACTGGGCACAGATTGGACTCAACGATTGCGCCAACGTTCGGCTCAAACGCGACTCGAAGCCGAGCGCTGACATGGAGCTCTCGTTTCCAATCTGTATCCAGCGTTGGCAAAGTGGAAAGAAGGGCTAGTTGGTTTATAGTCCTTAAAACGTAATGGCGCCGAAGACCCAGACAAGGACGTAGACGAAGTGGACAAACACAAGGCGCACTTGCAACTGTATTTTTTTCGGAAAAAAGCATTCATGATATATGCCTACAACAACGTGTCATTCACCACTGTGTCGGCGCATTTCTTGTCTAATATATTTAATCTCTTTCTTCGATACAGCAAGTGACGCTTCACTTATACAGTCTGCACCCTAATCCCGGATTTCAAACGCCTCATGCAGCTCTCTGCTATTCATATCGTGGTACAGAGCCAACATCTTAATGTCGTGTAGGACAGGCGTACATGGACATCTGTTGCAGTGAATGGCAAGGTGACCAGACGGGCAGCCGCATGCTCGCGGTCGCAGTCGTTTGCGCATCTGCCCGTCTGGCAGCAATTTACACAGCGCCACACGACAGAGGTATTTCATAAACAACCTCTGAAACACAGTGAGCAAATTTAGTTTTGTGCTTTTTGCTGCAAGGATCGGACAGTTGCCTGGAGTTGTTGATTCTGAGGAAAGTACAAACCGTCCAATTTGGAGCTGAGAAAACTACAGGAACATTAAAACATGGGGCCATTTGTTCTTAAAGTTTTGTGATACTACATGTAAGTCTGGATTAACCACCGGCTTCACATTAGGTCCCTTACAAGCGAGTTCTTTTCTTTCTTTGAGGATTCTCAATAAGCTTTCCGCGACCTCGGTTTAGCATTTTTGCGGAAAGCCCACTTCTGGCAGCTTTGTCACGCAAAACTTTCCTGAACAGAATACCCGCAAGATTTCTTCAGAGCAACCTCTAAATACGTTTCGGCGATGCCCCTTTTAACTAACTTAGAGTGAGCCAACCCAAATGGCAGGACAGCTTTTGTGGATCTCGGCTCATAAGCCCAACATATGTGTTCTTCCAGAAATCTCAGCTTAAGGTTTACAAATTGTAACTTGCCCTCAGTGGGTGTCTCAAAGGTGAACGTCAGCCCGTCCGAGCGTGCTCCGAAGATAGGCATCATATCAAAACGGCATCCACTAGGGATGCCTCAGTTGCCTCACTGAAAATAAGATGATCATCTACATATCTAAAAATCCTGGTCTTGCTATCATCTCCAGGCTTTTTTAAGATGGCGTTGTCGCAGCTGCTTAAACAAATATTGCACAGAACTGGCGCCACACAGGACCCAATACAAATGCCCCTCCTCTGTACATACAGGTCCCCTTCAAGCGAAACGTACCTGTGCCTAAAATACAAAGTGACAAGTTCCAGAAAACTGGCAACGCTAACGCCACTGGAAGAACTAAACGGCATCTTTCTGTTGTTTTCGATGCATTTCCGAACCGCACAAAAGAGCGGCTCATGTGGTACAGAATAAAAGATGATCTTCAACATCTATCGAAAAAGCACTGTGAAAAGCTCGCGCTACTTCCACCAGAAATGCAGTGACACTCTCAGAAATACGAACTAAAAAAGGATCGTACAGTTTGCGTTGTGGCACCAACGCGGTAGAGGTAGAGCCATAAACTGGTATCCCGTTCACCAGGCAAAATGACCCCCGACTTGGCTGCCACCATGTTGTACAATTTTGACCACTAGACACGTGACCGTACCAAATCCTGAGGCTTTTACGCAAAACTAATACAAAATTCGTATTGCGATCGTTGTAAAAAAAATGACAAACTATTTTTTCAATATTGCCAGCCCCAGAGATCAGTGTCTGGCTCCGATAAAACCTAAAATACAGCACCGCGGCTGACGGCATCTAGCGGAGGCATTGCGAAGCTGCCCAAGTTTTTTTGTCTTAAAAGCACATTTTGGACTTAAAACAAACGAAACATAACTCATGTCGGTACTGTTATTAAAGATCAATGAGCAATTATTTGTGTGGGGTACTTTGTTAAAATCTAGGCGTGAAACTAAAGGGTCACCTGTCTAGTCGTCAAAAAGGTTCAACATGGCGGCGGTCAACGGGGGGTCACTTTCAACTACCAGTTTATCTCTCTAAGGCCCTCTTACACTTGTTGCGTGGCACTGGAGCCTCCCGTGAAACGTCACGTTCAGTGCCATCAAACACCAACACACGAAGCACGCAAAATTTTATACAAAATTTAAAATAGAAGGGATGACGAAGTGTTAGACTAGGTGGCGCAAGCTGCCGCCCGTTACAAAGGGTATAGTCATTACCATCCATCCATCAATCGGGTACGAAGCGTGTGATTAGATCTGAGGCCTCGCCGTAACGTGGACATAACCCTCGTGACCAATACAAGCTCAGAGTACATACGTGATCGGGCAACGGCGGAACAGGCGTTGGCGCGGACTTCTTGGCTTCGAGGGAAGGTAGACTGCTAACACGTCATATACAAACGAAATTTTGCAGAGACCGTCTCAGGCGTGTATCTTCCTTCCAGTGAAGGCTCTGCTACATATGTCAAACAGCGTCTGTATTTAGACGTGTTCGATACATACATATGTGTGAAGCGAAGGAGCTTCGAACATGCTCGAAGGGCTTACGCAAATAATTTCGCCACCATGCCTGCAGCGAAAACCGTGTTTGTAAAATGCATTTGCAATGCCACTGCAGCGTTGGAGTGTAGCAAAAAGCACGTACTATCAGCAAACTTGTGTTAATGTTTTTAGGGGAAGGGGAGGGGGGGGGGGGCTGTAAAATACATCACGTCACCCGCGCCCGCGTTATCGTTAAATATTTATTTTCTTACTGAATGTTGGCGAAACTTA
>JAZHYW010030641.1:0-32610 GCA_037355805.1 Ixodes ricinus | reverse complement strand
GTCGTTCTGGCGTCCCCGCACGCTCTTCTTGGCTGTTCTCTGACCGTTTTCTGCCCGGATATTTAGGATAACCCCATTCTTTGTGCTATAAAAGTTTCCGACTGAACGATTCGACAGCCTTATGAACCATCTTGCAAATGGTCATTGTTGCGGGCGCTTTAAAGATGGTTAACGGGTCTTTAACAAAAAGAAGAAAAAAACTGAAACGGCGATTTCTTTCTTCGCGCAGTCGTTAATAACGACTTCTACGTCTAAAGCTCACAGAAACACGGAGCCATGAAAGCGACTCACAATGTTACCCCCGTGCCGATTATTATTACTTTTTTTAGCTCTGAAGTTTTTTTTGGGGAAAGGCGTTTTCCAAAACTTCATCGAGCAACATTGGCGGTCGCCATTTTTTCCCTTGTGATTAGTTGCAAAAAGGCTGAGAGGGAGGAAAGGTGACTTAGAAGGGCGAGGAATGGAAGCGTACTTTTGCTTCCTTTTCTTTTTTGTTTTTATATATAAGCTAGGTGGCGCAAGCTACCGCCCCTTATAACGCCAATGAGATTATGGCATCACAAATAGCGGCGAAGGACAAATCGCAAAGCAAGCAGCTCATTAAGCCACGCCCCGCTTTTCTTAAGCTGCCAGTGCCTATATCTGACGTCACGCCGCTGCGGGGCGCTGCTGTCGGCACCGCGCATGCGCAGACGGTTCCTCTCACGCGAATCTGGTTTGTGCGCACGCGTGCACTGCCGCACTGCGTGCGCGCGAAGGAGGTGGGCGTATTACTCTAGGTATTTTGGAGGCTTGCTTTCCGGTGTAACGTTCTTTCTTTTTCGAAGCAATCAATTTGGGTAGTACTGAATAAACAAATTATGTCTGAATATATAACTTTATTTTTTATTTATTAAAAAAAGCCATTTAAAGGTTTCAATTAGAATCCGACACTCCGATTTCAGATTAATCCCAACGGTGTAGTGTATCGCCAAGGAATTAATTTTTTCGTTTACTGCTTCATTCGACATGTTTGTTCGCGGTCATTTATTGCGAAGTACCTTTTTCTTCTTTCTTTTTTGTTCCTCAAAATGGAAGGTTTTTTTTTCTTTGTACAATGGCTTAGTCAGAGACAAGTTTTCTGTTGGGTTTAGTGCATTTGACTTTAATCGGCTTATTTCCGGTAAAAGACTGGATGAAGATCGTCTTTCAGTTGCAATGGGACATGGCTTTTCTGCTTAAGGATTGTTGAAAATGAGCGTTCTATTATTTCCTGGAAAGTCGACTTTTAGTTTTTCTTCAGAAATCGACAGTTTGAACCCCAAGCGAAGGAATGCTTGTAAACTAAAACAAAAAGCTTTTATTTTTATGTTTTAAAGTGATTTTGTTTCCTTTTTATCGTCTATCAGTCGTTCCATAGATTGAATTTCCGTCATAATAGCTCACCGCTCTGCTGCGCTAGTGTAATAATAGCTGCGCGGTAGAAAGGAAGAGAGTTTTCTTTTTTCTCGAATGTAAAGAAGGAATTGAGGGAGTCTTTCCTTCTTCGTGACTGTTTGCCGGCCTTTAAGGCACCAATCAGTGCAAGTGGCCACTTGTGTAGCCCACCTTTAAAGCCGAGGGAAAAAGCGGACGCTCAAGAAATCTAATTCGTTCCGTCAGAGCTCACTACGAGGTTCTTCGGCACTTGAACCTCGAGGTTAAAAGCAAGGCTCGAGGTTGAAGCCGACTCGCGAAGAATCCTGCCCTTTTCGAAAGGCGTTACGTTGAAGATGTGAAGTGAGGCCATTGGCGGTGCTTCGCGACCGAGATTTGAACGCGAGGGCGGCACACGCTGTTTGTTCACCGTTGAGAGCCTAGATTTATTTGAGGAAGCAAGTCAAACCATGGAAAGCGTTTGTAATGCAATAGCCGACCCCTCGTAGGCCCATTGGTCGATAGTGTGCATGCGTTGCGTTGTCGCGTGGTGAAGAGGCAGACAGGCGGAAGGGCAGAGACGCTGGCAAACGACCGACGCTTGCGTCCCTTTGTCGCAGCTCGTATTAAAGAACGCGACACATCAACCATGTGACCCCAATCGATAAGTTAGAAACACTCTGAAATCTAGGCGCAGTAGTTTGCCGATGCTCGCTCGAGAGTTTTCGTTTCGCAAACGTACGTAAGTGTTTAAGTAGATAACTGGAACGCGGACTGCAACACTGCGCGGCATAGTACTGCTTGCTTTGTCTCTGTTTTTTGTATGTCGGTAGAAGAGCTTCTTTCTGAACGAGAATGATACTGTCTAGTCTATTCGAGATATACAAACCCCTAAAACACACACACACACACACGCACACACACACACACACGCACACGCACACACACACACACACACACACACACACACACACGCACACGCACACGCACACACACACACACACACACACACACACACACACACACGCGCGCGCGCGCGCGAAGGGGGCCCCACCCACAACCTCGAAAAAGAAAGGGAGTTTTATCTGGTGGTTTGGTTAAGAGCCGTCTGACCAGAAGACAAAATATGCATAGAGGAAAAAAAAACGCCAAGAAAATAATGTTTTGTAGTTCGCCTAGGTGTACTGCAGAACTCGACAAGGAACACAGAACAGAGCACAAAGGAGTTTTCTATTTTGGTTTGTTTCAGATTCCTCCAGCCTTGACACAAATCGCCTAAACTAGACACTAAAGGAGCTTTGAGTGCTGGTTTCCGTTGCATTCTTCCAATATGAACAGGAAACACCAAAGCAAAATCCCAACGATGTTTCGTTTGATGATTTGTTTAGGAGTCATCCAACTGGCCTCACACATCAAGATATCTTTTTTTTTTATTTAGGAAGGAGGGTGTGTTTTTCTTTCTAAACAAGTAACTCCAACCAGAAGCCAAGGGAGCTAAAAGTTCCCGGTACCGGAGTCGATGGTCGAGGTGGAAAGGAAGAAAGAAAATTGAGAGAAAGTGCGAGCAACAACCCGTTATGTGGCCAACTGAAGAGTGGAAGTTTTAACTCTAAGCACGTGCGGCACCTCACAATATAAGTTAAAGCCTCTGAGACTCATCATCAGGTTTCTCGCGCGGGTCGTGTGGGCCGAATTAAGCCCGTGACTTATTTTCATCTGGCGCACCATGCACCGCCTCGGAATGAAGGTTTTCGGCAAACGGCACCAATCTGGCTCTGCAGCAGTTGCCTTAACTGAAATGTTTTGTTTAATTACTTTACTGCCCATTCAAAAACGGGCAACAATTCATCTGCTAGGTTTGCTAGTCCCCTATGACTTCCTCAATTACAGAACACACTTTTACAGCGGAGCTGTTAAGGGCTAGTTTCCCCAGGATCGTGTCCGTCAGCAAACAGATGATGACGCACAACTCTGGACAGCTACTGCCATCTATGAGCGACGGCGGCAACCAGACTACCGGCAAGCCGGTTGCTCTGGTGGCCGCCGTGGCGCATAGATGGTGGCAACCTCTCCAGCCTTTCCGCTCTGGCTTGCCGACTTGCGGCCGGCCATTACTTCATTTCCACCATAGTACAGCTTCGTTCGTCTTCCTTCTTCACCAAAATGGAAAGGCTGAAAGTTTTTTTTTTTTAAGGTTCTACAAGCCGGTCACTACAGCCACCGATAGGTGACAACTTAGAAATGCAGGACCTGGTGAGACCATAGCACCTTCTTATTGCTGCGCAGCCATTGATATTCATGCATCAGCTGATAAGAACACTGAATAACGAATCACCAGGCAAGAAGAGTGAACAACCCTGCGTTTGATGAGCTCGAATTCACTATCGCAAATAATTTTGACTCTGATTTATATGCATCCAGGATAACGCATAACAACTTGTCACTCTGTTGGCAGCAAAAGTCAATCTCCACAAAATGTTTTTTTCCCCCATTCATTTATATTGTTCACGATGTTTTCTAATGGGCGCGATGAGTACACGAGAGATTAAATATAATATGGGCGACTCTGTCTCGGTTGCCACGATCTTGTCACTAGGGCTTTGCCGGGGAATGAAAGCTTGCTAAAATTAGGACGCGAAAGATGCGCTTGTCGCCTCCGTGCGCACACACAAAAGAAACTTTCCTGGCTGCTTTGGCAGGAGCTAAACTTTTAGCTTCTCGCGCACTGCTTGGGTGTAGCAAGAAAAAAAAATATTGGTTCGAGTTTAGGAAACTCGACGGGATCTAAAAGAAGGCTTTTAGCACGCCGACAGCTGCGCCCTATTTATAAATATAAATTTGAAGTAAGAATATCGTGCTAAAAAGTAGAAATAAATATAAATACCAGAAGAAAAAATATTTCTCTTTGTGCTGGAAAATAGCAGACAAAGGCTTCACTCTTCAAAGGGACGCCCAAAGTCTTCAACGAGATTTATTTTTCTTGAGAGAACGCGCCTCCTTCAAAGGAAAATATTCCGGAATCTTCCGGTTCTTCGAAAACGTTTCCAGCAGTCATCACCCTGGCTTATAGGGTTTCGGAAAAATTTGCGACCCTGCGTGTAGAGAGCATTTAAAGGTTCCGAACGAAGAGAACGTGTTTTTGGTCGATTACGCACAGAGCGCACATTTCCCACAACGTAATTGGTTACCCCCCCCCCCCCCCCAAACTCTTCTTTTTTTTTTTCAGGTTGCGAGTTGCCGAATATTAGTTTCCTTTCCGTTTAGCATATTGTTTTTATGCAGTACTTCTGTACGACCTTATTATTTTCTTTTCTGTGAGCCAGCATTTGGAACATTTTGCGGAAGAAGCGGAACAGAAAAATATACCCGGCATTTTTGTTTGCAGAGGAATCGTTTTGCAGCAGCGGGCAGGTTTGTCACGAAGTCGACACGGAGAGGGCCGGGCGGCAAGTTGGAAAGAGGGGGGGGGGGGGGAGAGCACAGGGAAAGAGAGGGGGGGATGCAGGCGAAGGAAAAAACAAATAGAAAGTGAAGAAGTACTGGGCAGGTCTACGGGGAGAATGTTAATTGGAAATGCTCCTTGTGCCTGTCTAACCCTATCTGAGGTTAACACTGCCGTGTAATGCGTCTGTGTGAGGAAGCAGAAAGGAGGGGCAGGGTCTTTTTCTGGTATCATGCCGGGGGCCGCATGAAGCTGCCTCGCGTGTTGCCCAACCATTGCTCCATGATTTCTTTTTTTTTTTTTAGAGCGTTAGCTTTATTGCGTTTTGTTTTCAAGTTGAGCGGCGTCACCGTCGGCGTCCGCGTAACCTCGCTCGCTGCATTATGGGACGTCACAGTTTTGCCGCTAGATTTAGCGGGGAAACTGAATTGGTGTTGAGCTCACGCGACGTCAATTTCCCCGCTAAAGTTAGCGGGGAAACTTAACTCGCTAAAGTTGGCGGGTAAACTTAACCCGCTTAATTTCCGCAGGAAAATTTTCACGAAATTTATTTTCTAAATTTAGCGGGGATTTTTTGTTAAATTTAGCGGAAAATTGAGTGGAAACTTCCCGCTAAATGGGAGGCCAGGGGAGAGGAGGAGGGAAGGTACGGAGGGGGAAGAAAGGCATACTCTCCCCTTCGTATCCTCCCCTCCCCTCCTCAAGAGCTGCGCTCTAATTTCGCATTACAGAGAGTTGTAAACGTCCTTCGTGTTTTCTGTGCGGTTTACCCTCCTCAACTAGTAGATGTTTTTAACAGGTACGAGGATGCGCCGAGAGACTTTGAAAGGAGAGTAAGTTGTACGCAAAAACATACGGATTATTGTTTTCCAAGCAAACAAGAAGAGAGGAAAGTGTCTGAAAGTGCCCGCGGATTTGCGAGAGTGCCATACCTTCTTTCTGTCATGCTCTGTCTTTCCCTCACTCCTAGTTTTGGCGACCGGCTCTTGTACGGAAGACGCAGGCTCTCCCCCACCGCAGAAGGCTATGATTGTTCCTCGAACTCGGACCGCGCAATACCTCGTCGTAGGTATTGCGCGGATTCGCTGACCTCGTCGTCGCTGACCTCGTCGTAGCCAGAAGAGAGCACAGGGGAGTAATTCCAATAGCGATAATAACGCGAAGCACCGGAATCGCGGAGGCGCGCAGATTCGTCGAGGTGTTTGCCGGCTTTGGCTCGAGGTGATGCCGAAGGTGAACCAATGATGCATTTCGGGGAAGACATTGGAAGAGCAGCGTGCCGTTGGGAGCAGTGCGGCCTCGGACGGCGATGGGATGGCTGCGTGATTGCGCAAATGCGAGCATCGTGCACGAAGCATTCTTGCAGCTCGCGAAACTCTCCCCGCGGGTGTGATTGTCGCGTATACGTCAGAGCCAAAATCAGGGTGTGGTATGTTGTTTTCTCATCGCGTCTGACCTGCATTTTGGTTTTTCGGATGAAACGTGTGCACCGAGTTTCTGGCCCTTTCTAAAGCGGGATTGACCCGCGATTTATTTGTAACTTTCTGCTCATAGAGGGTGCAGAATGTTTCCGGAACAAAGGAGTTGCATGCTCGCAGCCACGCATGAAGGTCGGGCGCTCGGGGTGGGCTCGGGCCGTGGGCTGTTCGCCGCCAATCTAGGTGAGCTAGATGTTGTTCCCCACGACGTCCGCCACTAGCGGCAGGGGCCAACAGCCGGCGCGGGGCACGAAAAATACAGTCAGAGAAATGGTTCTGATTTCCGACTAGCTCCGAAGTTGGAACTACGTTCGAACCATTTAAACGTATTTTCTAAACACACTATTTGCCGATGTTGTTGTGCGTTCTTAGTGCACTCAGGTTTTCAGCGTTTTCCAGTGCGCCATTTGCGTGAGATGAGATCGCTCACGCAACTGATGCCTCGACATCATGTATTGACTTTGATGGCGTTCATCATTCGTTTGTCGCATACAGTTTTGTTCCCAACAAGACGCGGCGGCGTGTTGTAATGGACTTTTGCAGCGCGAATTTCGCCGTTACACTCCTTAAGAGCCTCTAATGACTGGCGTCAAGATTATTTACGAGTCACGCGGTCGAAGATAGGAAAGAGCATCTGACCGTGATGCAATTTTAAGCTCTTGCACGAACGGCGCCTGCTTTGCTCGCTTTCGGGGTCGACGAACAGGTGCGTGTTTGAGCTGTGAAGATAGCATGCTGAGGGTGAGATCTACCTAGCCCAGCTGTTCGAAAACAAATATCTTCTGGCCGGTGCGATCTCCAGAGTTCGTGCGTATGGCGGGAGTTTTGCTCACTTTTTCAAAAAACGAAACATTTTAGCAGTCTGGGCTCTGTGATGTTATAAACATAGAAACGGTACTTAATCATCTTTATGCATCTGCTCAACATCGCCAATAGAACACTCTAAAAAAGGTGTAGACGTTACACCCCTTGTCACATATACGACACCCCAAAACTTCAGTTGGATGTGCAGCGCTCTGGCGTTGTACCGACGCTACCAAACTTCACGAGCGGCTTGATAGCCGAGTTGTAGAACTCATTAAAATAGTTAATGTAAGTGTGACTGACTGCATAAAAGGTTATCGGGGTTTTCTAGGCTCCAGTGCAAAACCTGTGCTGTTTTTGTCCTGTAGACTTTGATACGTACTTTAGTGTTTTAATATGTCATATCGCACCGTCATCAACCCTCTCTCAAAGTTGGGGCAGTCAACGCCACCATTGCAAATATGTGATCCAGCCTTTAGTTGAGCTCAATGACAGTTGGGAGATGTCAACGATCGTTGACCTAATGACAATTAACAGTGCTAGTGTAACTAGGGTATTAGACATTCTGTCAGACGCAGTAAAAATGCAATATCACTTGATGTTTTTTTTTAACGAGCAGCATTTTGAGATTCTGTTGCACCTACCAGTATTTTTTGCTGATATGCAGCTCCTACCCTGCCACTAAGTATACATAATGATTAATATTTTTGAAGACGAAAATAAAAACAAAGCGACGAAATGAAAATTAATTTGTTTTACCCTAAATTTTGTAAATATGGGAAGATTTGAGTCAGCAAATGGAAGTCTAGCAATCTTTTGAAAAATAACGACATAGGTCAGCAACTGCAAGCGTTTCCGCAAAGTTATTTGCTTGTACTATAGTACTATATTAGTTTTGCAAGTTTATGAGAGGTTTGTAAATTTAGATGATTTCCCACACTCGTCTTACTATTACCATGATATCTTCATTGTACTAAATGCTTTTATTGGGCTTACTGTAATGGTTAACATAAAGCCACTGGTAGACAATCATGACGTTATATTACACGAAGTTATGTAAATGGTGCAGTAGCAGAGGCCAGGTTCTGTGTCTTATCAGTCCCGTAGTTTTTGTTGACTAAATACATTGTAACGTAATAATGGAGAAGCGATAGATGACTTAAAAAATTAGCATATTTACATCCACGTGCACATTGTAATGTGCGCAGGGTTTGTCTATTTATACACGGCCACAAATTAGGCAGCTCTGTAAGTTATCACTGCCCTACTTTAAACGTTTACAAAGCACCATTTTGCTGTATTATGTTTCACATCTATCGCCATACTGTGGCCAAAGCCACGTTGAACAGCCGACCAATGCTCATAGGGATGGTTGGTGCATGTTTTCAGAGCAATACGAGGCGACAGACAACCACAAGCGATATGTGTTTCCTTCAATTTTCACCCCTGCGCCGCCGAAGCACTGCATCTTTAAAATTTTGTATTATGGACTGTGTATGGAACCTGCAGCTTCGACGCACTGTTAGCTTTCGCATGAACGGAGTATAGTAAGTAGCACGCAGTACTGAAAAATGCATGGGCGCAACACTCGCTCTTCATTGTTGGTGGCACACCTATTGCTCCAATTTCTGTATTATGTTCACATTTTTTAAAAAAGTAAGGAGTAATTAAAGTAATCCGTTACCTAATATTTTGTAACGAAACTACATGACAAATTTCCGCCACAAAAAAAGTAACGTAGAGTAACGTGGTAAGTTACTTGACCTGCCTCTTGGGACATCCAATTAAACTGCTGAAACGAGAGCTCCCGACGTTTAGTATTGTTGTTTCGACCAACTCGTAGTCTGGGAAGTTGGAAAGAAGCGGTGATTACACCGCACCGGCTGTAGCGTGCGTTTGACGGCTTGAAGGGTAATTAGGGGCCCAACTTGGTCGTCGTCGCACCTCATTGCTCTTTGACCCAGTGACAGCAGCGGCCTTATCCAAACCAGACGTGGGTGCACAACACCAATGGAGGCAGGCATCAATGGCCTCCTTCACTGCAAGGCATATTCAGCTGCGCGCGGCAAAGCCGCGTGCACTGGAACATACACCATGGGAATCCAGGATCTCGTAATGCCCGAGTAAATGAATGAATGCTCCTCCTTGATAGGTGAACAAATACTCCCATTCCCTTGTGCGTGGAATATCATTTATTTCTAACAACCCTCACAAGCCTTTATTTCTCAGAGTGTAGTCAAATCTGACCTTTGATTTAGTCGTGCTCTACACTCTAAGAAATGCCTGCGTATCTACTTACCACGCAAAACACTCAAAGAGCCAATCTCTGCGATCTACAGAAATCAGCTCTGGGAATGATCCGATGGAACATCGCTTAGACCCTAAAAGGAAGTCTGCGCTGTGGCATTGACGCAACTGCAAAGCTTCATGCTTGCATTCCGTAATGCCACAGCGCAGAAATAATTTTGAGGTCTAAACAGGTGCTCCGCTTCATCATTTGCTGAGCTGATTTCCGAAAATCGCAGAGATTAACTCTTCGAGTGATTTGCGGGTAAGTAGTCGTGCAGGCATTTCTTAGAGTGTATTTATATTTTAATTACGCCCTCGGATTTTTGTTGATAAAGTACCAACAGTCCTACAAAAACCAAGAATCAAACAGAAAAAAAACAATAATTGTTGGAAAATAACTAAAAATATCTCCCTCAAATATCAGAAAAAAAGAAAAGAAATGACGGTTGTGTTTATACAGCGCAATGTCGGTCTGTGGTGCAGCCTCTGACGTATACTGCGACACTGGCTTACGCCATAGATGAGCAATTTAGCCAGTGCAGTACAACCGTCAGCCTAGGGTCTTTCACGTGCACCACGCAGTAGTGATGCACGACCGTTCGCCGGTACGGTGAACATCCGGATCAAAACGGGCAGGGGTGGGAGTGAACTCGAAATCCTGAATTCTGCAGCGCGATCTTCCGCTCCACGTGCTCCGGAGCCGCGCGGTGCGCTAGCACCTCAGCCACCGATCCCCCCGCCTTTAAATCCGTATTTGCTTTAATTAGGGACTTTCAGCAAACCGTTGCCATGTTCCGCGTGAGAACAACCGGACACTTTGAAGCACGCTTTTCAAGCTTGCGCTCCGTGGTCATAGTATCATCCGGGTGCTAGCTTGAAAGCATGCTTCAAAGGCTACGGTAGTGCGGCGCGCGGAACACGGTAACGGTTTTCTAAAAGTCTTCAACGTCTAAAAATCCGACTTTACGCGTTGTCAGTCACCCCTAAGTAAACGTAGGCAGTACTCTATTTTGTTTTTCGAGGCGAAAGCCTGTGTATGTTATTATGGGAAAAGGTGGCGTCGGCGTTGTGCCCGAAAGATGGCCATAAAAATACGTCAAGGAAGCACGCCTGTCATGGTCAAAGCGGACGTGCCTCAGAAATAAAACATAAAGAAAAGCAGAGCAACGCAGATGCTTCGTCACGGGAAGCCCTGAAGCCGGCAGGGTTCGCCGCGCCTGCGCAGTGGGGGAGCGTGATGTCAGCGCCGGAGCGCCATATGAAAAAAGGGAAGACATGGCGCTGCTTGAATAGGAATGCGCTGCGCATAGGAATGCTTTCGCGTTGCTACAGGTAAGCAGTCATAAGTGTCTTCGGCGTGTTTTTTTTAGTTATTATTACTTGGAGATGTTCCACAGATTAGACTTCTTCACGTTTGATCAAATAAAACAACAACGTAGCTGGCTATTTTGGATATTGTCTAACTGTGCAGCATAAAAAATACATTCTGATGTAGCTCATCGCGCTTCCAGCTGTCTACAGAGCTGCAAGAAACAAACTCTTCGGAACCAAAAAACGATTCTCGCAAACCTGTGGCTGCATGTCTGACGTTGACGGGTGTCTCTATAAATTGGGCTTTAGTGTCACTGCCGCCGGCGCAGTAGGGTCTACATATATACCCAGCTCTATATATCCCCAGCCCGGCCAGAGGTTGACAGTTCGTTTCTGCAAGACGATGCATCGGAGCGCAAAAGCATAAACCTAGGCATCGTGTAAGGGCAGAACGAACATGGAAAATCAAGAAACACCTTCAAAACCACAGGTCAAAAAAAGAAAAAAAGAAGCTCGTTGCAAATTTATGCATTAACACAGTGTCTACACGCAAGCCGCTTTTCCCACTCCAGGTGTGGGCAGAGCGCGTGCACGAAATCTGAGGAGGAGTAAAGCGTCTGCGCATGCGCAGTACCGACAGCAGCGACACCGCAGTGGCGTGACGTCGGTGAGTTGGAGTTGGTCTATTACTTTGCAACCGACGATACGAACCGATGGAGCCAATCAAGCAGCTTCAGAAAAGGATTAGTTACAAGCAGACTTGTGCCCATCTCCAACTACTCTTCTCAAGATACTGTATTCAAATACTTTTTGAAGTATATTGGTATCTTGAGAAATACTTTGATCGAGTGTATTTGACACTGTATTTTAATTACATTTTTGAGTATCTTGTACTCATTGTCTCCAATACATTATTGACAGTCCGCCATTTTTCGAGTTTTTCGGTATCAAGTGGCGTGGGCGTGGCACGAGCAAACGTGAGCATTCTTTCGAGCAACGAAATCCTGTTGCTAGTTCCGATAAGCTACGGTGACTTAAATTGAGCTCTTGACAACATCGCATTTGGGCCGATTGTAACTCATATTTCACCCCAAGGCTCGTACAATGAAGGTTTTTCCTCGCCTTCCCAAAGGCGCCTTTTGTTTCCTAGAGTTTCCCCAAAAAGAGGCTCAAACAAAATCGGTGGATGAACGGGAGCAAAGATTGCCGCACTGAGGCGCAACGCCGAATGCGAAACGACCTACGACAACAATGCAGACTTGCGTGTGTCAAGAAAATAAAAATGGACACAAGAAGATACACCTTCTTTTTTGCTTTTTTGTATTTGACCCCACTACAGCAAAACGTTGAGTTTTTGTTTTTTCTTTTGTCGTTAGCTCGGCACTTATTGATCTTGCGAACACTGTCTGTAACACACCAGTGAAGGAACTACCAGGGTGTCGAACCGGAACCGAACCGAACCGAAAACCGGAACAGAACCGTTATTTTTAGCCGAACCGGAACTGAACCGAACCGAAATCTTCGCCGCCATCTTGGAACTGAACCGGAACCGAACCGAGAAAAAATATAACGGTAACCGGTTCAAAACGGTTCAAGGTAATTTATTTTTTATTTTTCGTTAGTATCACAAAATGAACATATGGGAATAAAAAATTGGCGGCTGTATTTCTATCAATTGCTCAAAACGTCATATACAGAATTGCAATGTATGGTAAATTGTTGGTTTTCGTGGCGCTTTTTTTTGGTACTATGATTAACCACGTGTCACGTGACGTTATAGTGTCAATACATGTTGTCAAGTAATGTCACGTGACCTCGTGACATTACGTGACTCACTGCGTCAACTCGATTTAATTTGAGGAAGTCACTGGATGTATTAACCTTGTTGACAGCGTGACGTAACATGACATCACGATTTTGCACCGTGAGTCACGTGACACCGTGACGTAAGCGATTTTCATAACCCCTAGTCGAGTGCTCGGGTTCATGACAATCAGCATCGCCAAACATTCGGGTAACGGCTCATGTTCAATTAAATATGATCATAGCCCAACTCTAAAAATATCTGAAGCTCAGCCCAAGCTTTTGCTTTCCAAACCCTAGCCGCCTAGGGCATGACTATGATGAACACTGACGGTATATAATTAGCGTCAGATCACGTGGCCGCTTGTTCAAATTGCGAGTTGAGGAAGGGATCGACAGCTGTCTCTCTCCTTTATTTTTTCTGCATCTGCTATTGCGCGGAGGGGAAAACTAATGGATGTTTTCGTAAGCTATCAACGTCAGGTGTTACTTCTTAACAGTATTTATTCAAAGTACAAAAAAATGTTGCAAGACCAATTTTACATCACTGAGGCACCCAAACACTTTTTTGTTGTTGCTGAACTGCATCCGAAAGATGTCCTCGATAATAGAAGTATTGAAATGACTAAATGCGACTTATTAATATGACGTTACATAGAACTACATGTGTGTACGGAAGGAATACCTAAAAAAAAAGATTTTAGTGACCTCAGAGGGACAGCCGAACGTTGGCAGTCACTGTAAGTCTCACACAAGCGTCGTACTCAAGTTATTGCCCAAGTTTCGACCCCCTGTGTATTTTGCTTAAGAAGCTATAAAAAGATTTATATGCATCATTAAAGATTAAAACAGTGCAAGGACACGGACGAGAACAAGAAGGTAGACGAACAAGCGCCTTGTTCGTCTACCTTCTTGTTGTTGTCCGTGTCCTTGCGCTGTTTTAATCTTTAATCATGAAATACCAACTAGCCCAAACTTCTACTTTAGTCAACTTCTATACATCACTTAATTCTACTCAGGATCACTCCGTAACGTTAACAACTTATTGAACTTGGCTTTGCTCTTTTTTCTAGGCAATGGCAGTCGCCAAAAAATTAGAGAAATATGAGCATATCGTTCATTCCCTCAACTCGGAGCCAGAAGCGGCCACGTGGCCTGGTGCCTATCCTATGCCGCCAACGTTAATCATACCCCCGCTGAGGTTGGAAATAAAGAAAACGCGTTCTGAGCTCCAGGCATTGTTAAACCTGGTTCAGACAGTTGCGTTTCACTGCGTTTGACTGCGTTGCGGCAGCGAGAAACCAGGACATCCCTGCTGCTTATATCGCGTGCCAAGAAGATTCCTTGAATTGGATTCCACGCTTCATACGAAGCACAGATGTGCCGGTGACTCGCTTTCGGTTCTCGACGCACCGCAGTCAAACGCACTCAAACGCAAGTGTCTGAACCAGAGTTCGGCTATTCTCATCACCGCAGTGGATGGACACGAGCCACTGCCCAAGTGTCCACCGAGGCATTGCTTGTTACGAGCCGATGTACAGTGCTCACGCAGTTCTCCTGTCCAATCCATGAGCCGCGCATGACTATTCAAGCCTAGATAATTGTTAGAGCGCATGACTATTCAAGCAAAGGGTTGTAAAAGTGAGGGCCCAAAACAAGTGCAGGTAAACCTGGATATAACATTAGCCTCCCGAGGCAGTATTTCGCGAAGTTTCGAGCTCATGAAAGCTGATGAAATGTGATTTATACTAAGATTTTAAAAATCTTTGTCTGTCCTTCGCCCTATTTATATAAAATTATAAATTTCATTGCGTGAATCTTTACGCATCTTTTTTTTCAGTAATGCGTTCTGTAAGGGATTATCTTGGAAAATACCCTTAATTATCTCTCTTTTGAACATTTCATGTATTTGACTTCCAATCTATCATGTGAGCACAGAGCCCTTTTAGGCGTACCCTGCAACCCGATGTTTCACACTGCCAATCAGCAAAGAGAAAAACACTTTTTCGCAGACTCCACAGCTCGCGTAGTTTCGAGTATCGTCCTTCCCCGTCGGTCTGAAGCGGTTATGTGAACTTTATAAAGTAAAATTTATTGATCATTATAAAATATATTTGATTACTAACTGAATATGTGACAACATAAATAAGGCGCCGACCACCCTAAAGCAATGCCCCCCTGATTATCTGAAAGGTGTTCTGCCAATCTTTTCCGGCGTTTTATCCTCGAGAGGCACATTGTAAGTGATAAGGGACAGCCTTACACACATTCCTGATTTTGAAGCTAATTTAAATAACTATGTGTTCCTCACACATATAACTTCTCAAACATATAGAAGTCTGTTATTGCCTCTTTTATGTGGTGAGCATTACTTTTATGTGTCTGTGGGCTGGACAAAAACAAAGTAAACAAGGGCGCGCGGCGGAACTATGACGATTACGCACGCAAACCGTCAGAAAGTGTCCAATTAAGTAGCTGCCATGTCGAGTAGAACGTGAAATACTACTTCGTTTTACTTAACAAAAAGAATCTTGGAGGACGTTTAAGCTTCGCCTTTAAAAGTGGAACGCGATAGCCTTAACGGGCCTCGTTTGCATCGCCTTCTCATTTGCCGCGAAAGCGTGCCTCGCGGGGCCTATACTTCGTTTCAGCTTCGGTTCAGACGCAGCCGATGCTACAAGCGCGAGCATGTGGCCCAGAACAGTGCTTGCACTGCACGAGCGCGCGTGCTTGGCAGGGATGCTGAAAGCCCCGAGCTCGCGCTTGTAGCTTTGGCTGCGTCTGGACCGAAGCTGAAACGAAGTATAGTCAAAAGCGTCTGACTCGCAACTGAAGGGTTGTAAGTTCAAATCCCGCCTAAAATTCTTAATTTTTTTTTTCAAGCAAAGGAATTATTTTAAAAAGGAAATCATTTGAGACATGCGGCGACCTTTTATTCGCATTACATGTCATGTTTTAATCACTCTCATTCCACACGTGATGTCACATTTCACGTGAGCATTGTGGGTTGTTTTAAATTCTTGCTCGAGGGCATGTAGCTCTGACGTCACCACCCTATCGACCAATCAAGATTTTCCAGTCACGTCACCGGCATCGGCTTTTCTGCGGCATGAGCTCCTTAACGCTATCGCGTTAAAATCATCAATTAGCAAGGGTGATGCTCATTTGCAAATTAAATTGACCGGCATCTTGTCAAGAACAAACCTCAACAGCCAAGCTATGCCAGCTTCTCCCGAAGAAGATCGACCGGCGATCTTCTTCTCTCAAAGCCGTAACCTGCGGCGTGCCTCAGGGTAGCATACTGGGCCCTCTGCTCTTTAACATTTTTATAAACGACGTGGTAAATGTTAGTACTCTTGCGCAGTTTGTAACATATGCCGACGCCACCAGCCTTTTTGTGTCGGGCGTAGACGCAGAAAGCTTAATTATTAACGGGAACGATATTCTCGCGCAATTTGGCAGATGGTCTGAGGTAAATTGCCTTAAAATTAATGTAAACAAAACCAAGGCACTCGTATTTCGGTCATTGAATAAGCACGTCTCCTTCACTAAATCCCTTACCTTAAATGGTACAGTAATCGATATAGTTAGACACCACAAAACGCTGGGCGTAATTTTCTCTGAGCATCTGCCGTGAGATCGCCATATTGATAATTTGGTGAGCAGGTTGTGCAGAGTCATGCCGCTCAATATTGCCTGTTAACATTAAACTCATGATTTATCATGCCCTTTTCCGGTCTCATATAAATTATTGTCACCTCTTGTGGGGCACAACAACAACTTCGAAGTTAAACAAAATACTGTTACTTCAATAAAAGATACTACGCATCATCGCGGATGTATACTACCTATATCACACTAAACCGCTGTTCGAAACATTCAAGATTATTGCCATTACAAATATGCACGTGTATCGTCTTTTGTATGCTTTCCTTTTCGGAACAAATGAATTCATTGAATTTCTTTGGCGCACCTCGGACTTGAATAAAAAGGAAATCTCGATCAGTATGCCCTGCTCTGAGGTATGGTATGTTCCTCATTTCCGCACGAATCATGCTTTACAATCACTTCGCCAAATGTTACCTTCTCTACTCAACAGGTACCATCTAGAAAACATAGATGTATACTCTCTGACTAGAGCTGAATTGTATACGTGTTTTATCTAACGCGGATGTCTCTGTATGACATTTTTTTTATTTTTCTCGCTTTCGCATAATATGCTTGCTGCCGAACGTTCCTGCGCCCTCACTTGTTTACTCTGTTTATTGTTACTTAAGTACATGCCTAGTTGGTAAGAGAAACTCTATATGTTGTATAACGAGTATTTTCAATGTATAACACTTTTCAGCCAGATTGCTATGCTTGTTTTGCTTTAGGGCCCCAGACCCAGTCAAGTTACCATATGGTAGCTTTTTATCTGGAGGCCCGCCAGAGTAAATTTCTGGAAACAAAGATTTCATTTCATTTCATTTCATAAGAAAATGTTCACTTGGGCAAGCGCTATTTTGGGCCAGATTCTATCTGAGGGCGAATGTGCGTATAGATTAGAGCGAACAATGGCGATTACTCCTTGCTGCATGATTTGTCGCATGCATGCGGTGCTGAGTGTAAACAATGTTTGGTTAGAACAAGCATTTTGATTGCCGCTCGGTGCTTCTATAAAACATAGACTGAAAGGAAGTATTCTAAAACGTTTTTTGGCATTTTGAAACTTTCATTGCTTTTAGCTCAGTTGTGTCGTCACCTTATACATATATATTGTGAAGCGTATTTCGTAAACCATATTTCGTACTATATATGGCCACGAGGTGCTCGTTTTATAATTTTATGTGATGTATTTAATTCCTTGGTTCAAGGACAGAATCACGATATCACTTCTAATACTGCGACACAAAGTTGTACTAATCACGGGTATTTTAGGCGAGCTACCAAAATTCGCGACAATATTTTATACCGTGTAAATAAATCAGCTTGAACTTTAGAATTTTACTTAAACTCGAAGAAATGACAAGAAAATACAGTATAACTCTAAATTTCAATCTGATCTGTTTACAGGTATGTACCAACAAGCTCAACACTTCACTCTTGTACTTAAACATTTTGATTCAGGTAAAATATATGTTACTGGTAAACAAAGGGATGTTGAGTCGTATGAACATGACGTTATGTACGTTAATGTAGATTATCTTCTACTCTTGCGTCGAAATTAAATAACTGAATTTCATATTTTTGGTACCTAAATACTAAAGTAAATTGCAAGGGCGATCGATGAAACTATATAGTTAATCGTTTCATGGCGCAAATAGTGTATATGGCCAGAACAACGCGGAAAATACATTCTCAATTTAGCGGTTCAAACCGGTTCGAACCGGTTCAAACCGGTTTGAACCGTTATTTTTTGCTCCCCGGAACTGAACCGGAACCGAACCGAAAGCCGTGAACCCGAACCGGAACCGAACCGATAAAAATTTCGGTTCGACACTCTGGGAACGCACGAGCAGGATGATCTTTCAAAGTGCCAACAAAGCGTCCCCCAACGTTGAGTATCTTTCTGAACGCAACCTACTTGAAGAAGGTGCGACCAGTGCCGTAAACGTTATGCGGGCTCTCTCTATTATCCATTCACACATTTCCGTATCCCAAGTTCGTTTGTAGTGAACTCCACATATAGCAAATATGGATTGTAGCTAAACGATGCCTCTAGGATGGGTCGCAGGGGGCAATATTCAGCAATGTGACTATATCTAAAGCGGCCTCTTTTTTTCTGCAGCAGAAATGTTTCGTAACATCTATCAGTAATACCCTGCTCCTTATTCGCAACTTTCACAGCTTATAAAGGGCGCACCGGATGACGGCCTATCAAAATGGCTGTCATCTGGATGATCGTCGTAGAACAACACTACGAGGCTAGGTCTGCGACGCGTAAGCAATTTCAGTTTTGTTATATACGATCATTATTAGCGCATTACTTTATTTTTTCTTACATCAGGAAGATGTAGGCAAGCCCATTATTGTGAGTCCAATCAACCAGGAGCTAGGGAGCGCGATTGTCACGCCGCTGTACCTCCATCGCTGAAAGTTGCAAATAGTTGGACTGCATAGAATGGCCGTACGATGTTTTCTTTTTCCGTTTTGTGATGTTGTGACCTAATAGAAACCCCTCTAGTGAACCATATTCGCGTATCTGTATAATTGTGTTAATCACTGACGTCGATGCAACTTACGCAATGTGAAAATATTTTCAAAACGTAATTGAATTACATTTCTAACCTTCTGTACATGAAGATGCTTTACAGTGAAAGTGACTTGAGTAGTATTTTAAATACTTTATGAAGCAGGTATTTAGCAACTTAACTTAAATACTTTTATCAAGTATTTTGTCCAACACTGAGTTACAACGCTCTATTTTTTGTGCATGGGTTTGCTTTTACCGGCTTATCTAATCGCCGCTAAAAAAAATCCCCCGGATTTTGCTTTTGATTCTGCTTGATTGGTTCCATTACCTCGTAGCGACGGCGTCTGGACTTAGTTGAAACGAAGCATAGGCGCCAAATCTTCGTTATTGCACTCATCCGACATTCCTTTAACAATTTTCCTTGTCCTTTTCCCGGGCAAAAGTCCCACTTTAAAAAAGAACACCCAAAGACCACGCCCTTCTTCCCAGTGTCGAAAAACGCGGTCTGCAAAAAAAAAAAACGCTGTTGCCGTCAATTTATAAATACAAAGCAACGCAGAACTAACGCGCGTTACTTTTTATCGGTAATAGTAACTAACGGTGATACATTCCTTTTATTTCTGAGGTAACGTAGGTCAGGAACTCGTTCCTTCTTCTGAAAGTAACGTGTAACGTACCTTGTTACTTTGTTTGTTGTAACGCCTACAACACTGGACTACTCGCAGCTCCGCCGGCCGCTCGCCCTCTCTCGGGCGAACGAAGAACCAGAGGAAGAGGGACGGCGGCGTAGACGGTGGCAGCTGGCGGGACTGTCGTCCTTTCTTCTGCTGTTCCGGTCGGCGTGTTTGGGCATCGTGCAGTTTTCACAAAAAAGGAGAGTGTTAAATGACAAGTATTGTGGTCGGCTTTTGCGGTAGCGTTGCACGAATGATCCGAGATGTCTAAATTTATTAGGGGCTTTAGTAGATCGCTACGCTCCGGATTTCATTTCCTGCGGTCTCAATCGCAATTTTTTCTCAACGTGACGGCAAAAGCTTCCACCAGTATTGCAAATTTTTCGTATACAATCTACGAAAATTCTATTCTTTCCAAACAGTGTGAGAGGACTGCCCACCCAACGGTGCATCGAGCGATAGACATCGGGAATGGATTCACATTTTATGCGCTAGAAGGTCGGGACAAGAATATAATAGTCCTTTCCACCCACTACCAAAGTCATTATATGAGCAATTACTCTCAGTTGCATAGAAAGGCAAATAAAGAAATGTTTGCAGCATCTTTAGGTGCGTCTGCGTGCCGATCGCGAGGAGTGGATAGAATTGATAATTTTTACGAGACGGGTCGCGACGGTGCGAGATAACACGGTATACAGGTGTAGTATTCTGCAACTTTCACGACCTATAGGGGACGCAGTGGTGCCTATCAAAATGGCTGTCATCTGGATGATTGTCGTAGAACAACGGTACGAGGCTGGGTCTGCGACGCGTGAGTAATTCTCAGTTTTATTATATACGAGCAGTATTAGAGCCTTACTTTAATTTTTTCACATCGGGAAGGTGTAGGCAAGCCCATTTATTATGAGGCCAATCATCCAGGAGCTAGGGTGCGCGATTCTCACAACGCGGTACCACCATCGCTGAAAGTTGCGAATACTGTGTATTTAAATAATTATTTGTATAAAGCAATGAATAAAACCCTGAAACTCCGATGGCGTTATTACGCATTTCTCCACAGCGTTACCATGGCTACCACTGGCACGCCAAAGCTCCTGGCGAGGGCTGAAAACTATGCTTCAAAGGTGCAGCGCGTACTTCTGGTCGCAATACCTCATCTGCGGTTATGCTATGCTAAAACTGTTTGTTAACAACCATGGCGCAGGTTGGTCACGTGATGAGATGGGCTAAAACCGTGACGCTGCGTAGTGACGGTGAACCTCTGACAGAGAGACATCACTACTCTTTTTTTCTTACTGACCACGTACTTTTTTTCACAAAATAAATGCTACAGGCGCCCACGATATTAAGGCCGGTTCTCTACAGCAGCGAAGCGCTGATGTAGCGCTGCTCACGTGGTCTCAGCTACTTATCATCTGCCATGAGCAACAGGTTTGACGGTGCGATAGAAAGCTGGTGGACGCTCGTCGGCACGCGCTTACCGCGAGGTTAGCGCTATGCTTGGAGCACTCCGCTGCATGTGGGAACGGCCGCAACCATAATACCGATGGCAGCTCTGCTAACAGCTCCTGTTTGCGATGCAAATGTCGCGTCTTTGCGCGTGTTACGTGATTTCGTTCTTATTGCAAATAAATTGCCGATTCATCATTACTCTTTTAGTGCAAAATATGATACGCATGCTTTAAAACTTAACGCACAATATGAAAACAAAAAGTGCAAGTTTTGATATTTTCAAAGACATACCTCTATGCATTCCAAGTTTCTAGACTTGTAATGCATCCAAGACGCGTTCTTATTTTTTTAATTAAAAGATGAAGGACTCGTCTAGTTCCCTGTGATACGTGTTTTTCTGAATTAGCACACTCACATTTTTTACATATTTATTCAAAAAGAGCCTTTTTTATGCAATTTTGAAGTCTCGTAACTCAGTGTCACATCATAACGAAGCAACGACATTTAAGGGCATGGTCCTGGTAAATATAGGAACTCCGCATACGAAATATTAGAAGTGCAACGCCACCCGTTTTTTGTAAACACAACTTGATTGTGATAAAATTTTAAAGAATTCCCTTAACGCGTTCTTGGTTTTCTCAGACAGCGTTCTGGCATCTGATCTAATTTTTTTTAAATTGTATGCTAGAGGAACTGAGGCTGGTTCACCTGAAGCATGATTTTTTCGTATTCATATTCAGATTTGTTTAAAATAATTTTAAATCATGGGACTATTTTGAAGCTCGACTCTGTACGCAAGAAACCGGTTTCAAAGAAGAGGACAGCTCTTTAAATAACGATTCTTTAATTAGAGCTTTTATCGTTCTAATTAAAATCACTGCCTATGATTGCAATTACTTTAAAGCATACTAATTGTCCTAAATAATAAAAATAACCTATAGTTGTAGCAGACGACCGCACTTGCGCCATCTTTTGAAAGGTGGCTGAAATTCGAGGGTTGAGAAGTTCAGGCAAAGTGGCGCTGATTCTGTCCCTGACGTAGGGTGCCTACATGCCTGTCTGTCTCAGGGTGAAGACATCCATTGTTGCACTGAATATATAGCGCGTGACGCTCTCGCGCACTCGGTGCGTGACTTGGGCGCTAAAATGGCGTCTTTGCATTAGCCAAAGCTACGCGCTCGAGCGTCGAATGACACCGGATTGCGCGTACTTCGCAAATGCCGCAAAAACGATTGGGCGTAAAAATGGCTGAGATGTCACCACTCAAGCAAAGCGCGCGTGTGTATGAAGGCACTCTACCCTGAAGCAGAGGATTATTTTATCAAATATTTCCTCGCGCTACTTCCTCGTTCTTGCAGTGAGTCAGTTAATCTTGCAAGAAAAAAAGAAAGAAAACGAGAAGCGCGTCACAAGGGTCGCGAGCAAGTTCTCGAAAACACCTATACCCGTTTTCACCTTAAGAAAAAAGTGGGCGTGTCCCTCTCGTCGCATGCTTATTGGTCGCATGCCTTCGCACATATTATTCCGTTCTGCAAAGTAGTTCCGATAAAAGATTGCTCTCTGCGAAGCTAGCGTTATTTAAGCTAGGATAAATTTGTTAGTCTCAGTAGGATAAATAATATACCACCTTAGTACGCGTGTATTCACGTAATTCAACGCCTCACAAGATCTGAGGATCGATGTTCGTAGCCATCCGGCCAGCCGCTCTCGCTCGCCTTTCAAAATGGCGACTCCAACAACTCTGGCTGATCGGTCCGTGTTGTCAGCACTCTTTCCTGAAGTCGTTTCCCCTCGGGTGTACTACAAACGTCACGCAAGTGGAAATGTCCTGTCGAGCCAGACAAGGCAGTATGTTTTGAACGTTTATTCTTGGATGCGGCGGCAGTACCAAGAAGATAATGTGGTGGAAGTCGTCAACCTGACTGCCGCTGCAACGGGGATCAGTGTTAGCTCGGTCTACGAGATCAAGCGTGGCTTAAAACTTGCCAACGGAGCTGTGAAATCTCCTTCAAAGAAGCGCCCGAAATTCGCTGAGAAAAGAAAGAGGATTTCAAATCACGACGCGTGCACGTTGACGGCCATGAGAAGCTGCCTGCATAATTTCTTCCGTCGGGGGAGATCCCAACGCTGAAGAAAATCGCCGCTCGTCTCCAAGAAGACGACGTGCTGCAGTCCTGTTCCGGGACTACCCTGTGTCGCCTGCTGAAGGACATGGGTTTCGAGAAACAAAAACGGAATCGCAACTCCTTCCTAATTGAGAAAGAGGACATCGTCGAGTGGAGGCGGCGGTATTTGAGGACAATCGGAAAGCACAGAGCCGAGAACCGCAAGATCTACTTCCAGGACGAGACTTGGGTGAACGCCGGCCTCACAGTTGACAAGGTGTGGACTGACAGCACCATAAAGTCAGCAAGGCAAGCCTTCATGTCTGGACTGACGACCGGGCTAAAGGCTCCTCCTGGAAAAGGTGAAAGAGTGATTGTCGCCCATGCAGGTAGGGACACTGGCTTCGTGTCCGGCTCCCTGGACGTGTTCCGTGGGAAGAAAAAGGGGGACTACCACGATGAAATGGACTCGAACAGGTTTAAAGCATGAAGCAGGCTCCCACCGTACCATTGCGAACTAAATTCTATAGAGTTGATATGGGCCCGAGTCAAGCAGGAGGTCGCCTCCAAGAACATCACATTCAAGCCCAATGACTCTGAGCGGCTCTTGAGGGAAGCAGTGGACAACGTAACAGCTATCCAACATCCACCATGTTGTTTCAGATTATAATCGGGATTTTTACCGCCTTCCACACGGGGCCACTCGGGCAACAAGCAGAAGCTTTGATGTGATCCTGGAAGAACGTATCTCACACCAACCACGCTGTTTCTGCTTATAATCAGGATTTGTACCACCATCCCCACACCACAGAACTTAAGAGAACAAAATTAAAAAATAAAAATGGAAATTCACCGCGAGACACAAGGAAACCGATTGCCCACTCAATATATACATGTGAACGTCAACGTAATAGCGTAAACAAAGGTATATTAGGACAGAATAAACTATGCAAACTTACGTTCGTGGCTGGTAGCAGGTCTGATCAATTCCAGTTCATCAAGTTTGCGGCGATGTCGATGATGTCAGCTGATCTTTTTTGCTTTAGGGCTCCTTGGTTGCCGTTAAAAACTGTAAATACGCTAAAACTGGCAGACATTGATTTTTTTTCTCCTGGTGTTTTTAGAAAGCCGGCGGTATAAACAATGTTAGATATACAAAGATATGTTTATTGAAAACAGTTTAACGAAGCGATGCAAAATTGTGCATAGCATAAGCATGTTTATCAGAAACAAACGCTTTTTAACAAGGTATGTTCTAGCTTTTTGCCACTAGAGAATGCTGCAGTGCTAAATTCGTTTTAGTATCGGTCTCTAATTGTGGATCCCACCACCTCCTCACGGAGAGTGGTGAAGTCTACGCGATATCGCGCCATTTCATTGGTGGAAACCCAGAACACTCCGCCACCGGCCGGACTTGTTTTACTTCGGTTCTTAAGGTGAAAACGAGTATACGTGCCCATAGATAAGCTATTCAATGCTGCCCGCCATGTTCCGGCACTACGAAAGGTGCAAATATTGAACTCCATCTGATGATGACGACGACGAAGGGGAATTTCTTTTTCCTTCACTCCAAGATTTTTAACGGACAATGACTTTTTAAGGTTCCAGCTTTCTCAACCGCGCTGGTTCTGTTTTGTTCGCCATCGTGGAGAGATTTGAGATTTTCTGGTTTTCATGTTACTCTGCACCATAGACAACTTACAGAGAGCGTTATGCAAACCGCAGTGACTGGTACGGAAACAAAAACAGCCAGTCATCGTGACTAAATCTGAGGCTCAGGAAAAGGGTCGGGGAAAACCCTTTTCCATGAAGTGCTCTACCAAAAGCGCTGCAATAATGCGAAAACCCCACAAATTGTCTTTCTTTGATTAATTTGTATTACATTTATTCAAATAAGAGCGGTGTAAAACGATCAACTTTCATGGTGTTGGTTTAACAATGCAAATCGACTCCAAGCTTCCGCTTTGCGCTTTACACCAACCACGACCCTTGTCCTTTGCAACTAAGTTATAAGCAGCCAGGTCCGGACTCGACTAGCTCAAACAGCGGCCCCGGCTGAGACTGTGGGGAAAGAAAGCAATGCCAAAGCCAGCGCTCGAGCAGAGCAGGGACTCAAGCCGCGTCTCAAGACAGTCGCGTCTCAGCGGGAGCAGCTGTTCTCTCTGCGCGGGTGCACTGGCGTAATTTGGTCCTCCTTTCTGGTGGCCGAACTTCCTCGAGCGTAGCCTTTACTGTGCATATTCTACGAGCAGTACACGAGCGTCGCGAGCGAGCGGAAACGAGTGAGCACAGCTTCATTATACTTCGTTTCACTTTATCTGCGAGCGAAGCCAAAGCCTAGAAGCGCGAGACCAGCGCTTTGTGCGTTTCTGCCCAGCTCGCGCGCTCGAGCAAAGCCTGAAGGCACGGAGCTTTCGTGCTCGCGCTTCAGCTTTGCCTTCGCTCGCACATAAGGTGAAACGAAGTATAACAGCAGGTTTTGGCCACCAGAAAGGAGGAAGGATATGACGTCACGTGCAACCCATGTATGCTTCGTCTCACCTTGGGTCCAGACGCAGCCGATGCTACAAGCGCAGGCTCGGGCTTCAGCGTCACTCTGCCAAGCACGCGCGCTCGTGCAGTAGGCACTGTTCAGGGCCACGCTCGTGCTTGTAGTATCGGCGTCTGAACAACTGAAACAATATGTAAACCGGCCCAGGATCACAACTCGTGAAGTTTCCTCGCGCTTCTCTTTCGTTTCGCGGAGTCCCCGCAATGAGTGATGCGAAGAAATAAAATCAAGCGAGTTGCTCAGTGCTGCCCTGCCATGTTCTTCGCATGACAGTGCTGAGCGGTTTTTCCTTGTGGCCTTCACTCTTGCCAGGCATGGGCCTCCTGCGTTGCCCGGGGTGCTGCGAAAAGGGACTTGGTAGGCCTTGTTTTGGGTAGCACAAACTTGAGCGTCTCAAACTGTCAGGCACGCAGAAGTGTGCCTGCTCTGGTGCCGGAGCGCAGAGATCACGATGAAAATATAAAGAAACAACAAAAATCCGAACGCCGTCAAAGCTAGACGCTAAGGCCTGGTTCACACTTGCGAATCGGCGGGCAGAATCTGCAGAATTTCGGCCGCCGGGCGTAGCGTACACTGTGCATTGCCGCACGGCCAATTCCGCTTCGGCGGCAGCGGATTAACAGCGAAATTAACCGAACCAGGCCTAAGAGCGCGAGCCATGGATGCCGTTTCACGCGTTCCAAAGTGAGACATGACAAAGAAAGAAGAGAAATGAAAAGCCTCGCGACAGAGGTGTTTCCGACGTCACCGCCCAGTGATAATGGACGCGTACCCTAGCGGTGGTGTCATGAATTTGGCACTTTTGATTGTCTTCCGGCGTTGAGTCTGGCCGATATTCTGGCGTCCAAAGGTGTTTTTCGTTCTTCAGCACCAGGCAGAGTTAAAAAGCCCGAACCAACGTGCCATAAGTAGCGCGCGATGCTCGATCAGGTGATCTTGTACTACCCAAAACGAGGCGCTACAGTTTGTTCAAAGCCTCAGCGCAGAAGGCCCTAATGGGACTTCTTTTAGCGCGCGCAGGGGTGCGACCACACAACCATGCCCAACGCTGCCTCGAGCCATCCTCCTGAACAGTACTGTTCCCCGACCACTGCGATTAAAAATGTGTTGCGAATTAAACTTGCTTGGAAATAACTCTAGTGAGCCGATTGAAATAAGTTTCGGCTTACAATAATACAATGCTTGCCGATACAAATTCGTTTCTTGAGGAGACACGAAGAGAAAGACGTGTCCCGCATAAGTCCCAGAAGGCAGCCGGCCTCACAACCTGTAAGGTCTAACTACTCTATAAACCTATCCAACTCAACCTCCGGAGCAGAAGAGGACAGCACGGTGAGGAGGACGTGACTCTCAGAGAGGAATTAAAGCGCTGTAGGATCGGTAGGGTTACAGCGACCCATCCAAGCTGCCGCCGCAGGGAACAACTATACTCCCGGTGCAGGTGCCGCAAGAGATCGCGCGCCTTTTCACTCTAGCCCGGCCACCGCTCTTCAAACTGCTGCACGAGCCAATGTCCACTCACGCAGGGGGCGTCTGCTTGTGTTTTCTTCCTACGTTGCGTTACAACGAGGTCTGGGCACTTGATCTAATAACCTACCGATGAATCAATTAATGATTTCATCGCGATTAAATTTTTAACCATTTCATCCGTTAAATTTTGGCAAGGAAAAATTAAAATTTTACGCTTTCACCACGCATGTGTACGAGTACACCTGTATGAAAGCAAACTCTCAGGGAAATTTTGACCTAAAGTAAACTGTAGGGGCGAGATGTGTGACTCGAAAAAAGTGGAAGTTATATGGCCCCAGCCACTTCAACGCCATGAGGAGAATGCAGGAATGGTGTTCTACGCGCCGTACGTGCTGGCGTCTGCAGCATAACTGTCCCAACGTTGAACTGTCTAAAGAAAAGGTCTAAAACAAATGGCATCTTGCACGCGCGTTCGTCAACGCTTTGGTTTGGTTATTTACTTCAAATCTTTTATACGGGAAGGCGTGCGCGTGTGGCCCGTGGAACACAATCCCAGCATTCTCCTTCATGCTCGGGTAATATAGCAATAGGTCCATTGATTAATTATTCGATTAAAATTGACGCCCAGTCCTAGTTATCAATTAGTCCTCAGGACATCTGTGCTTCATGTGTAGCATGCAAATGTACTCTTTGAACTGGATTCCATGCCTCATTCGAACCACGTGATGGTCCCGTAAACTTCCATCTTTGCACGTATTGTCGCGCAAACGAAACCATAAATGAAGCCACGCGCCCGCGCCAGTAACGGAGTATACATCTTTCCGCGAAAGCGTACGAGGCGCGTTCATTGCTATGTTTGTGCCATTTTAGCGCCAAGGGCCGCTCGAGGCACAGGTCTTGTGCACTGGCGCATTTGACGCTACTTGCAAGACAAACGCAAACACATCGAGGGGCTTCGTGCCTCCGGCCATCACGCAAGACACGTGCCACGGGAGGGTGCTCCGCCACCATTCGTTTCAAGGAAGGGCCGCTCATTCCAGTCAGGAGCCGTTTATTGAGAGAGTTTGGCCATACATTGGTTTGGATAGGCGAGCATCTCGGGGCCAACCACAGGCCGCGAAACAGCCCCTAGCGGTGGTCGTGTGATCTAAATATGTGACACGACTATACTTCGTTTCACCTTATGTGCGAGCGAAGGCAAAACTGGAAGCGCGAGCACGGAAGCTCCGTGCGTTCAGGCTTTGCTCGAGCGCGCGAGCTGAGGAGAAATGCAAAAAGCGCTGGTCTCGCGCTTCTAGCTTTGGCTTCGCTCGCAGATAAAGTGAAACGAAGTATAATTTGAGCCGTGCCGAGCGGAACTCCGCGTCTCAAGACGCTCGCGCACCCCACCCTTTGCACTGTTTTCTTTCAGCCAGTCTCAGGACGCTGTTCTGGCAGTGCAGACAAAGGCATGGGCACGAGCGCGTGGCTTTGGAAAGTGCCTCCTATGCACGAGGTCTCGTACAAACAAAAGCGTTTCGCTGAGCTAGGCTCACGCGCCTGTGCCTTTGTCTTCACTGCAGACATTTGTGAGATGGAGTAGAGGTCTCCTGATTGGTCGACGCTGTGTCACAAATTTGGTTTACGCTCTAAGCGTGGGGGGAATCTTCGGCGCTGGCGGCGGCCTTTGCTCCGCCTATTGTCCAAACTCTCCTAATATACGGCTCTGATTCCAGTGCTGCGCATCCATTTGGTTCAGGGTCTCTCGAGACACGGGCCTCGCGCTCTGTTGTCTTTTACGCTACTTGGAAAACAAACGCAAACACATCCAGGGCCTCTGGCGATGTAAATCCTCTTGATGAAAGGCGTTTTCATTTTTTGGTCAAATACCGCCAATCATTGGGGTGAAACACACCAGACACGTGCCACGAGCGGCCATTCGCTCCAAAGCGCCGCTCAATTCAGCACTGCGCCGCCATTACCTTCAAGGCCGCACTAGACACGGGCCTTGTGCACTGGCACGCATTTGACGCTACTTGCAAGACAAACGTAAACAGATTGAGCGGCTTTATGTAGTGTAGTACATAGCCTTAGCTAGAATAAACGGATGTCCACCTGCTTCGATCGTGATCACGATCATGAGCAGATATAGGGCAGCCTGCACGAGAAGCTGGCGCGGAGGCACCTCGCAGCGCCTGCCGTCACATCGTCACAAAAATGCGTCCCAATTCGACACGCTCGCGCGTCGAATTGCGAAACGCGCGATAATTAATATCAACGTCATCAAAATTTTCAAATACAAATAATTCACGTCGACATCATTGAGATCAGATTCATTAACATACAATGCCAGCGTTACTGTAAAATTCTCCCATTTCTATTGCATTCAAACAGAAAATATATGTATATAAAGATACATGCAAGACGCTGGTATATTTTTTTAACGTCAAATTATCAATAGACCTAATTAATATTGAAAAAAAAATCAAAAGCACTATAAAAAACACTTAAAATCTGCTACCAATTCGCCTAACAAATTTTACGTTTAGGTTACTGGGGCTAAAAAATAAACTTTTATTCTTTTCTTGAACATGCATAATCTTCGACCTCGGCGTACTATTTCAACAATATTGAGGTGGATTTATTTATAAGGTCAGATAATTGGTAATCACGTTTAATCAAACTACCATCCAAATGACGAGTTATATTGAGCGCCCTTCTGAACACCCGTCTTGAAAAAAGAAATCTGCTATTGCTTGTTTTATCATAGATCAAAAAGTGCACAAACACGCATACTAAAAGCGCAAGGCTATGGTGCATGGTTTGCGCTTCATTGCTTTGACCGGGGACCAAAAACGCGCTATAAGACGTTGAGCTCCGTGACATAAGTGTTTTCTGACTCTGCTTGATTGGCCTTATTTACCTGTTATGTCGGCTGCGCCTCTGACTTACAGCAAAATGAATTTAAACGTTTATGTCGTGCAAAAGCTCTCTCATTCACGAAATGCTGACAAGGCCTGTTTATATACGTTCTATAAGGTTTGACAACATTCTTCACTGATTGATTGACTATACGCCTCGCAAGTGGGCTCATTTTCGTCTTCTGCGCATGAGAAAGGAAGTAGCGGTGACGTCAGAACGCCGAGCCCTGATTGGCTGATCGCGGTCCCCTATCTGAGCGCCGTCGGCGTCGTCTGCTCCTTTGCCACAACGTCTGCTCGCAACGTCGTCTGCGTCTGTCTTACCTTTCCTGCGACTTTCGGAAGTGCAGGTCTTTACGAGCGAGCTCGACTTCGCCT
Source organism: Ixodes ricinus (assembly GCA_037355805.1). Lineage (NCBI taxonomy): Eukaryota > Metazoa > Arthropoda > Arachnida > Ixodida > Ixodidae > Ixodes > Ixodes ricinus. The sequence goes on along the minus strand of JAZHYW010030641.1, from coordinate 2,383 downwards.
TTCAGAGAAGGCAGACGAAATAACTCGAGCGGTTCGTTGTTTTTGTCGAACAACTAGCAGACGCGCATCAAGGAGGGAAGTCAAAGTACTCACTGGCGAGGTGTCCCGAGACGCCGAGGTTTGTTGGCTAAGAACCGAGAGTGAGCGTGTTAGTGTCCGCAAGTTCCCTCCCAAATACTTTTTCCCCCCTTTCGTGTGCGGCAAGACTCCTCAATTCTTTAACGGCGTCGGCGGGTTGGCGCAGTTAGCGTCGTCTGCTTTACGTCTGCTAGTCAAAGCGATGGCTCCTTTACCGTTCCTGCGTCTGTCGGATATTCACCGCTTTTTCACCGGCGAGAGTCACCGTTTCCTCGGAAAACAAGGAGATGACAAGAGGAAGAGATTGACCTCTTAATCTAAAATTGAGGTCAGTGATCACAGTATAATACGGGAAGGGTTCACAAGGTCGCGCGGGCACATTCCATTCAGCACGCCAGCCAGTCGTGGGCAGACGGTCACCGAGTCGGAGTGGCTGCTAGGCCTATCTGCCGAGTTCGCTTGGTCGGTGTCGGTGGAATCGTGGCCGTTGGAGCTTTTCCCGGGTGTTTGTGGATCCAGCGTTCTTGTTCGTCGTGGTCTGGTTCTAGTACTTTTTACTTTTTCTTGCTGCTTGAAGTCGGGACGCGAGAGAAGCGCACGTAGAAAAATAAACGTCCGTTGGTCGTCGCGACCGCGACGCTGTCGGCCATGCTGATTTGATCGTAACAAGTGCGTAGCTTCGGAGCTGTCGTAGGATTTTGTCGTAACCTGCGCAAAACTTACGAAAATTTCAGTTCGTGAATACGAATTGTTTTTAAGTTTTGTCTTACGCATATTTTTGGCGTAAGATAGTTTCGTGAATCTGGCCTCTCCACTTCCGAAAGTCGCAGGAAAGGTAAGACAGACGCAGACGACGTTGCGAGCAGACGACGTTGCAAAGGAGCAGACGACGCTCAGATAGGGGACCGCGATCAGCCAATCAGGGCTCGGCGTTCTGATGTCACCGCTACCCCCTGCGCGAGAAGCAGACGAACTTGCCCTCCGCATATTTTTGATTCTTGAATACTTAAAACGATAGCTCCTGGCTTGTGAGCATCTAACGAAATCGCTTTGCCAACCCTGCAGCGCTGGACAAAGCCAGTATCAAAGAACAAAAGTTTTCCCAGCTAGGCACTCTCGATCGGATCGATGAGCTGGCTGGGCTTCACTTCTGTGCGAACTGGGCACTGCTATACTTCGTATCAGCTTGGGTCCAGACGCAGGCGATGCTACAAGCGCGGCTCCCGGCTTTCAGCGTCCCTGCCAAGCACGCGCGCTCGTGCAATGCAAGCACTGTGCAGGGCCATACGCTCGCGCTCGTAGCATCGGCTGCGTCTGGACCCAAGCTGAAACGAAGTATATGCTTCGTCTCACCTTAGCATGGACCAACTGCGAAGGCTGTGCAAGCGCGAGCGGCGAGCCTTGACTGCCTTGACCGAAGCACTCGCTGCACGAGCGCTCGAGCAACCGCCGATACTTCATCCAAAGCAACTAGCTCGGGCTTTTGGCACGCGCGGCTAACAATAGTCCATGCTAAGGTGAGACAAAGTATAGCACCACTGGCACGTTTGCTGGCATTTGTGTCAGCGGGAGCACGCGCTGAGCGATGAACGTGCATGGGCGTGCGGCAGAAAGGAGTGAAATTAAGAGCAGAGGAGAAACATCACTGTCACGAGCTTGTTTTCTGGCCACATGGATGAGTGCCGCCATCTAGTGGTTGAACTAATGGCTTGTTCAAGATGGCCGCCGTGGGACCGCCGCTTTAAAGGAGCGGTGCAACGATATTCAATTGGAATGTTTTTCACTTTACACCAGCTACTCGCACGCAACGCCACTGGTCAAGAAACTCATTTGTTGCGCTGTAATTTCAAGGACAAAAGCGATCATTTTCATTCAATCTCTGCTTTGCAAAATTTGATGATGTAACGTGGGAATCGCAGCACACCCCAATGACAATATTTGAATGCGGTTCATAGATTGGACCCGAGCAATGCGTGGACACTCGATTTGGGCCCGTGATAATTACCAGCTCGAGACGCGTTCGGGTAGTGGCCCGTGTCCAATCGCTGCAACGACGACAATAGCCGAGCCATAACAATGTCTGGAACTGAGCGCGTGTCCTGTGCTTTGCCAACCCCAGCGCATGGCTATGATCAACATTGGCGGCATATAATCGGTTCCATGTCAAGTGGCCGCTTGTTCTGGCTGCGAGTTGAGGGGGCGAACGCTGCTCGTTTTTCTTTAATTTTTTTCTGGGACTTCTATTGCGTATGGTGAAAACCGAACGCGTGTTTCATAGGTCATTAACGTCAGGGATCCGTTCCTA